>PVHP010048065.1:0-12668 GCA_004024765.1 Zapus hudsonius | reverse complement strand
CTGGGCTGGGAATGGTAACATGCACCTATCATCCAGCACCTGGGAAGTTGAGGCAAGATGAGCATAAACTGCATGTCATCCTGGGCACTATAGCAAGACTGTCTCAAAAACTGAGGGGAAAAAGTTCCAATAATTTCTAACAAATCCTTAGAAAACTAGAAGAGACATTTTTGCCCCCACAAAGCTGAGATTCCCCCAGAGAAAGGGGCTTCATGTTACTTCAGCTGTGCAGTAGTTCTTAAACGTTTCTTTGTCAGAACAGCAGTACTATGTTACTATGGGCAGGTAAGGTTCCTAGAAAATGCTTAGTCATTTCCATCATTTTGATAGTCATTCATTTATAATTACTTATTAAGCTCATTTCTATGCTTAATGTTATACCACCTTGGCAGTAATAAAAAAACTAACCAGTTATTTTATGATTCTTATTGTTGATTCTTATTTAGACAGATTTGATCTAAGAAGCCTGGAGATTTGGTTGACCTGAACTTGTGAAAAGCGACATTCTTGTACATACCATTTCTCAACTTGGTCCCTTTGTTTGTCTCTATGGATACACTTTCATATGAATAGAAAGTGATGAGTGATATGACAGAAAAATGGAAGCATGAGAAGTTGAATAACAAACCAATAATTTACTTCTACCTCTGTTTTTGCGTGCTTGTGTGTGTGTGTGTTTGTGTGTGTTAATATAATGTAGAGGTTTACAGGTGTCATGTGTCTTTCTTGATTGCATTCCTCTTTATTTTCCTGAGGCAGGATCCCTCACTTGAGCCCAGAGCTTGCCTATTCAGCTAATCTAGCTAACCAGCTTGCCCTGTAAATTCCTTGTCTCCATTACCAGAGCCCTGGGATCATAGGCAGCTACTGTACTCATCCAGCATTTACATGGGTTCTAGGGATCTGAGCTTGGTTCCTCACACTACTGTGCCAAGTGATTTACTGATTGAACCATCTCTCCAGCCCCACATCTATATTTTGATCAAAACCTTCAAAGAGTAATTATCACATATCACATTTTCTACTAAACAAGTCTCTTATAGGTCACAGATGGGACAAACAACAGCTCCTTTTAGTCTCATACATTTTATTTTTACTTGGTTAACTACAAGAATTAGGGGGCTAATTCTGGAAGGACATACTCGATATAGAAGTTCTGTGATTCTGAGACTTCACATCTTCCCATGTTACAGTATGCAGCCACCATTTGCCAGAGCATTAGTAAATGTGATTGGGACATGTGTTATGACAAGGGAAGAAAACCAGAGCTCTCATAACTGACAGTCTTTAGAAATGTTTTATGTGGTGGCACAATATAATTAATGTCATATTGATTTGTTGGGTAGTTGAGGCAATGTGATGACATAAATTTCATAATATATTTTCCCAAAATAAATAGTAATAACAGGCGAAACTAAATCTTAAACTCTTAGCATGACAAGAAGGTATCTACCCTCAAGATTTCTCACCTCAGCACAGAGACATTTGCTCAACCATGTTTATAGCAGCTCAATTCCTAATAGCTAAGAATTAAAATCAGCTCAACTACCCATCATTGGATGAATGGATATCAAAGTTGTGGTTCATACTCACTATGGAATTCTATTCAGCTAAAAGGGAAAAAATGACATAATGAATTTTAAAGAAAAATAGACAGACTTGGAACAGATCATTCTTAGTGACCTCACACAAGAACAGAGAGCCAAACACTGCATATTCTCCCTCATATGTGTTCCTAACCAGGTTAAGCCTGAACAGTATGAAAACCTGAGACTGGCAAAGATGGAAGGAATTGGGGGGAAGGGGGGACTTATATACCAATCTAAACCAATAATGAATGATACCATAAAATTCTTATTTTCATGCAGTAAGTGATTGTGAAAGGAGAAAGCCATGGGCATTGTCAGGTAAGAGAGGCCTGAATAGGGTAGGAGGTAGCCTAACCCCAAGACAAAATGCTCTGGCCTGTAACTCCCTGTCCCAGTCATTGGTTACTTCCCACAGTGAGCTGTTGATGGAAGATACCCACAAGATTCCCAAAATAAGACAAACTTATGTTAAAGTTCTTGAATACCCAACCCTATTCAAAAGGTTAGACACTATTGCTTTAGATACCACAGACTGTCATCACAAAACACTACAACACTGAGAGACCCTGCTTAATCCAGAATGATAAACCCTCCCCCTCCATATGGTAACATGTGTAGTGCTGGAAGGAGTTACATGAGCTGCCAGGGAAAATTGACCAAAGATATTCCGAAAATGAGGAGGTCACTGATATACAACACTGAATGATACTACAAGAATGCTGAAGATACTGCCATATGGTTGAGACCAGTAAGCCAAGAAGTGGTCACCCACGCAATAGTGGTGCTAAACCCAAGTGGGTAATCAACGGCTTGCTAATTGGCTAAGAGATGCACTTGGTGTCAGGTAACCCTTAACTGGACTGGGATCCATGGCAAATCCATATGAGGACCAAGAACCTGGGCTCCAAGGGGGACCCCCCCACAAACCAGAGATCTACAGAGAGGCTATACCTATTAAAATCTTACCAAATTAACAAAGTTTGTCTCATTTAACCTATACTGATCTCACTCTCCATTGGAGATTTTGTTTGTATGTTTCAGAAGCCAGCAAGAATGGTGGACAACCCAATCCCACCAACAGGACTTGAGATGTTGCCTATCACCCAGGCAGGAGATGAATTATCCCTAACTTATGATATAGAGTCCAAACAAAACCTTTGAGGAAGTGTCGAGATGAGCAAGAGACCTACCTCCACAGCAAGTCAGATAACCTGTGAAAGGATAATGAAGACAGACACTGAGGATACCCAACACAATCCAAAGCAAAAATCCAGCAACTCTTAAGAACTCAACACTAAAGTAGACCTAAAACTTACCCACCATGACTCAGAGATCTGTGTTCTTGTTAGGAAGACAGTGTCAAAAAATGGTCAATTGTCTTTACTTTAGTACACAGATTTAACACAAATCACCCAAAGTACAATTCTGTCTTTGTTCCCTACCAGAGATAAAAAAAAAAAAAATTGGAGATCATAAGGAAGGAAGAGTAACCAAAGTTAGCCAGGAAACTCTCAAGAAAAAAGAGAAACTAGCTAGATCTACCCATCTGGCCCTGAGCTGAACAAAGCTCTAACAGTGGGCTGGAGAGATAGCTGAGCTACTGATGGTGCTTGCTTGCAAAGACTGAAGGCCTAGGTTCAATTCTCCAGTACCCACGTAAAGCCAGATGCACAAGGTGACACATGTGTCTGGAGTTCATTTGCAGTGGCATACGGCCCTAACATTCCCATACTCACACTCTCTCTCCCCCTCTGTCTATGTCTTTCTCTGTCTCCAATAAATTTTAAAAAGCTTTAACAGAAAAGAATAGAAAATCCGTGGTAAACGTAGCTACATGTACAAAATTAGTGACAGTGAAGATAGCAATAAGTAATTTGTGATACTTGGATAAATGTGTGGGAAATGATAAAATCGGATTAATTTTTAATATATACAACACATCCTTGGTTAGATTCAGAGACTAACAGTGTGCTAGTTCCTTTTCTCAAAAATTTGATCAAATATCTGACAAGAAGCAACATAGAGGAGGAAAGACTTATTTTGGCTCATGGTTTAAGAGTACAGTCTATCATGGTAGGGAAGGCATGATGGTTCCCACTCTGATGACAGGAGTATGAGGCTGTTTGCTCATATCTCTGTGAACCAGGAAATAGAGAGAAATGAACCAGGTAAACTATAATCCCCAAGAGTCATCCTCCAGCACCCACCTTCTGAAAGTTCCACACCCTGACAAACAACACCACCAGCTAGGAACCAAGTGTTCATACACATGAGTCTATGGGGGACATTTCACACTCACACCATAACAAATAGAAAAAAGTGAAACCATACTAATACTGGAATGGAAAGGAACCAATACTTTATGTCATGAAAATAGGGAAAACTTTTGAAAAGATTCCAAAATTCAATGCAATATGGGATAAAATTGATATTTTAATTTTTAACACAATCATATGGTAAAATAAGAGTACAACATGCCCAGGAAAGCAGACACCAATGGCTTACAGCAGCATTAAAAGCGGCTCAACTTTGACCAAAATAAGAAAACTACAAATTAACTGAAGTTACCCTGAGACACTATTTTTTCATCATTTACATTTGAAAAAAAATCTCACATTTGGCAGTGTACTCTGTTGGCAAGACTGTAAGAAACATCCCACATTGAGATGTAGTATAACATTATATAGTCATTAACCTACTTCTAAAAATGGATCATAAAGGTTTAGTGGCAAAATTTTTTAAAAGGCATTCCATACAACTCTTTGCAGCACTATTTATAACAGCAAAAGACTGTGCTTACATCAATTGTTTAAAACTGAGCTACTCTGATGGCCTGAGATCAGAGAACAATCAATGTCCGGGAGCCTCATAGTGGCCCACCACACAACCTGCTTGACCTTGAAGGCCCAGAGAGGTGGGCTGCAGAGATCCAGGAGACCTAAAAACAGACAAATTGAAAGCGCCTGGTGTAGGAGGCTCCATTCAGGCAAGGGACATCATAGGAAAGAAAGCCCATCCAAGGTGGTTAGGATCAAATCTTATTTACAAATTATCCTAGCGTTTGATTCCTATGGTTTTGAGGCCAGCGGGTTAAAGTCTGAAGTCACTTCTCTGCCGTTCTCTACTCTAAGAGGTCAAGAACTCTGAAGTTCCAGAGATGAACTTAATACCCACAGCTGCATCCCTCATGCACGGTGATTAGCCAAGAAAACTTGAAAATGTGAAGACAGGCTCTTTGCCTATCTTGAAATGTGGTTGTTTCTTATAATACACTTGGGAGAAACTTCTCTAAACTAAAATATACCCCAGAGGTATAACAAACACACATACACACGCATGCACACCCTACACATATGCACACACACCAAAATGATCTGGGGACTAGATTGACTGTGTGAGTGAACCTGGCCAGACCATGGAGATGGCATAGCTGAGGTCAGATGAGACCTATGGTATGCAAAGAAGTCAAGCTACTAAAACAGCTCTGGCTGGCATCAAATATGTGTCTAATAGAGGCTCCGCAACAGCATCAACCACAGGAAAGACAAAAGTCCACAAGGTCAAGTGATACCCCTCATACTGTGCATATAGATTGCAGTCTCCAATTTTGAAGGACCCAGAAAAAAAAAAGCTGTTCCAGCAGCTCATTTGTTGTTCTGTTTCTTTTCTTTTCTTTTTTTTTTTTTTGTGATTACCTCCTTAAAAAAAAACAACAACTAACTTTTAGCAGGATTTTTACTTTATAGTATTTTTAATGCTTATTTTCCCGTTCCCTTACACAACTCATCTTTTTAAAGTTTTTCTTCATTATTGATCAATAGTTTCTCATCTTCCTTAATTCTTCTTTTCTTTTTTTTCCATTAAGTCTTCTCTCCCCCTTCATTTACGTTTATTTTGACTTTACCTTAGTGTTATTTTTTTTAATACTCTTACAAAGATTAGGGAGATTGCTCAGTGGGTAGTACATGCTGTAAGTGCATATAACTGAGTGTGGGTGCCAAGCACTGTGTAAAAGATGGGTAGTGGAGCCCACACACATGCAAACAAACACACACACACACACATGCGCACCCTACACATACACACACACCAAAACACATACATTTTAATTTTTTATTCCCCTTTTAACATTTATCTCATTTTCTCTTTAAACCTTTTCATTATTGAGAAATTAAAAAAATTCCCATCTGCTACTCTTTTCATTTCTTGTCCATTCAGTTTTCATTTCTCTCATTTAAAAAATTTTGCTCATTCTCTATCTCCTCTCCGTGCCTCCTTGCTTTATCTTATTCATTTACCATCACCATACTTACCTTAAGTAATTTTTAACTTAATAGCATATTATATGGTAGCACTGCCATTTTCAGTTTATAATTGCTGGCGATATAATGGTGACTAGTAAGCTATAACCAAATTTTAAAAATAGTTATATATTGTTTATCGTTTGATCATTTTGCTATTACAGAGTTAGTTTTCTTCTCACTGAGTGATACTGAGTATTGAACTTCAAGAGAAGACTACTCAACCAGAAGATTCACCCAAAACTCCAGAAGAGAGATTCAAACCAGGAGATGTGCAAATCACAAATCACAAGAATCAGCTGGGCGCGGGTGGCACACAGCTTTAATCCCACACTGGGGAGGCAGAGATATAAGAATCACCATGAGTTCGAGGCCACACTGAGACTACATAGTGAATTCCAGGTCAGACTGGGCTAGAGCAAGACCCTACCTCAAAAAACCAAAATAATAATAATAATAATGAAATAAATAATCATGAAAAATAAAAGCCACATGACTCCTTCTAAAGATCATAACTCCTCAACTACTCAAGTCAGATATACTAAAAGAGGCAAAATACAGATGAAAATTTCAAAACATTTCTGTGAAAAAATATCAATAGCCTGAAAAAGGATTCAAGCAAAGAGATGCATTCGATGCAGGAAAATCTGAACATAAAGGACAAAGTCACAAAACGGGTCAGAAAATCAGTAACAAGAAAAATTCACCAAAGAAGTTGAGGTTTGGAAAAATAAAAGCCAAATAGTAATACTAGATATGAAATCCTCAATCAAATGAAATACACAAGAACAAAGAAATTTAGGATTGGAGGACAAAGTTAAGGAAATCCTATATTCAAAAGTTAATAAGAAAATGAGCATGACTACAACACTGAAGAAATCTGAGATGCAATTAAGACACAAAACCTAAGAAGCCAAGAGATAGAAGAAAGAGCTGAGGTAAGCATTACAGGCAGAGGGAATCACTTCAATGAAGTCCCCCAAATCTAGAGAAAGACATAGACTTTCAAGCACAAAAGGCGTTTAAAACACCAAATACATATGTTCAGAAAAGAGATAGTATAATTAAGATGCCAAAACACAAAGAAACAAGCCTCAAAGTTGTAAGACAAAATCACCAACTCACCTGCAAGGGTAGAAACATCAGAATAACACCAGTTCTTTAGCGACCCTAAAAGCCAGGAGAGCATGGAATGATATATTTCAAGTTCTGGAAATAATTAATGGCCAACCAAGATTGCTATGCACAGAAAATTAAAAAATAAAGACATTTGAAGACAAGCATGGCAATATTGTTAATGACTACCAAACAAGCTCTGCAGAGCTGGTTGAAAACAGTCATGGCGACCAATGGGATAAAATAGAGGACTTGGAAACCCAAACAGCTATACCCATCTTTTTTTTTTTTTTAACATTGGTTCCAGAGATCAAACTCAAATCCTCATGCTTGTAAGGCAAGTCCTTTACCCACGGAGTTATCTCTCAAGAGCCATCTAAATTCTGATAAAGATGTAAATAATATACATTAATCAATGGTGCTGGGAAAACTGGATTTCCATATGTAAAAGAATGATATTAGATACATATCTCTCATCCTACACACACACACACAAAAAATCAATTTAATGTCGAAAATGAGAGACCTGAAAATTTGACACTGCTAGAGGAAAATAGGAAAAAAAAACTCTTCGAGATATAAACACAGGCAAGGAATTTCTGAAAAAGACTTTAATAGTACAGGAAATAATACCAAGAATTGAGAATGAATTATGTGAAATTAAAAAGTTTCTGCACAGCAAAGGAAACAATTACCATTGTGAAGAGACAACATACAGAATGGGGAAAATATTTGCCAAAGATGCATCAGACAGAGGACTGGTATCTAGAACATATAAATAACTGCAAAAACTAAAAACCAAATATCAAATTATTCAATCAACCCATGGCCTGATAAACTGGATAAAGTCTTAAAAGAAGAAATATACATAGCTAACAAATACTTGAAAATTTGTTTAGCATCCTTATCAATTAGGGAAATTAAAGCTTCTTTGAGTTTCCATCTCTAGTTACAATGGCTAAAGTGTTGGCAAGGATGTAAGGAAAGGGGAACCCTTGTCCATTGCTAGTGAGACTGCAAACTTGTGCACTCACTATGGAGGATTCAAAAACTGAAAAATAGAGCTGCCATATGACCTAGCTATACAATTCCTGGGGCTGTACTCAAAGGTTTCTTAAGTCTTCCTACAGAGACACACATCCATGTTTAGTGCTGATATTCGCGATAGTCAGGAAATGGAATCAGCCTAGATGTTCAAGAGGTGAATGTATGAAGAAGTAAAGAAAATGTGCTCTCTCTCCCTCCATATTCCCCCTCTGTGTGTGTGTTTATGTGTGTGTGATGCTATACTAAATAAATCAGACTCAAAGACAAAAAACACATTTTTTCTCATATGTGGACTCTAGATTTAAAATTATATGAATGTATGTATTTGTGTTTTGTGTATCTTCTATCTATACAAAGGTCATGAACTAGACAGGCATCATGACGGGGAAGAAAGAGATCTCAAGGGAGAGAGGCAAATGAATGGTTAATAGAATACATGTTACATGAAAGTTCAATAGCTCAAGGAAGGAAAGGAAGCAGCCTAAGGAGGGGAGGAGAGAGCAGTAGGGGAGGGGAACACATGAAAACCACAGATAATGACACAGAGGTATGAAAATGCTATAATGAAACTCATTACTTTGTATCTTAACCTAAAAAATTGAAAAACAACAAAAATTATCAAAAAGATTTTAAAGCTAAAAATAGAGATAGCATATAAAATACTACCATCTTCTGTGGAAAATGCGACATCATATCTTTTAAATACCTGAAATTCGACCTGGCTACTTTTGGCAGTATTTTTCCTCTCTCTTCATTTGAAGGGCTACTTAAGTGACTATATTCTTAATTGAAAGGATTTTTCTTCAGTGGAAAAGTTATGAGTGTTCAAGTAGATATTTTATGGAAAATAAGCTACATGGTAATGGAACAAACTGATCCCAGAATATTAAAAGGGGTTTAGACTACACAACCAGTGGGGTAGGAGTTTGACTCTTTAATGCTAGACATTTTTCATGATATTTAAGCTCATGGAGACTCAGTGCTCACTATAATACTAGATCATTAAGACAAGAAGCTTTAATCATAATTGATGGCTTAGTGTTCAGCAAACATTTTTTTTCTGAAGCCTGTTGGATAATATATATTTTATACCTTGTAGACTACATCTGGTTTTTCTGTTGCATATGTAGGTATGTTGTGTCATTTTACAAATACAGTGTCCATTTTACTTCATAGGACACAGAAACCTAGACTATTGGCCACATTTGACCAATGGGCTATATATCACAGTCTTGGTTTATATTGAGCAGTGACTTTCTTGGGGCCCCTGCAGGGGCCTGCTTGGTGATCTTGCTTGTTTTTCCTTGTGCATCCTTCTGAATCTCACTGGATGTTTGCTGTGTTAGCAAATACTATTGGTATTTCCTGTTAAACATAACAGCAGGCCAAGATGTGGCTGATTAAGACATTTTCTCTGATAGTTTATTACTTATGTACATGGTTAATGGAAAAAAAAAACAAACCCTAAAGATATCAGCTTTCTGGCTTCTTGGTCTACAACACCAAAAATTAGGAATAAAAACAAAAGAATACTGAAAAGTGTGATTTATTGAGGGGTCAATTCTCAATGTCAATCATGAAGTGTTACGGAATGCAGCTTTACCCTAGGAAGACTATGTATGCACTCAAAACCTTGAGGAAACACAAAGTTCTCTTACCCACTTCCTAACAAAGCACAAACAACCGAAAAGGAGTGGGAGATGGCTAAAAGCCAGAGTCTCCTGGCCTCCTAGATTTTTGTGTTTTAAGGTGATCAGGGCATTCTATATGCAGATCAACTGCAGTGCTAGCCTTGGCCTTCCTGATCTCGGGTAGAGCTGCATTCAGAAAACTGCAGACACAAACCTTTGAGGCAGTACTTCTCCCAGTTACATCCAGTGAGACGTAAGAGAAATCTGCTTAGAATAGAAATGACTTGCTGAAATGACAAAGTGAAAGGCCCTTGAGAAGGAACTTATTCCTGACTTTTTCTTTCCTGATTTGTCTTTGATTTGTGATTCATTAGGATTAGAATAGTGGTAGCCCACCTAGGGTCAAGGACAATAAGGTTGAAGGTGGCAGGGCATGTATGAGTGTGGCACACAGAAGCGACAAAAGCCTCAATCTCTTGATGACCATCGTGAATTACAGAACAACCCTGGGGCTTTTGATGCAGTTGTAATGCCTGTCTCAATATCCTTGAGAATAATTCTAACATTTACATCAGTTTGAAATTGGTCTTGATGGATTGATATTTATCCTCATATATTAGTATTATTTTTTTAAAGTTTTATTTATGAGAGATAGAGAGTGGGTATGCCAAGACCTCTTGCCTCTGCAAACAAACTGCAGATGCATACACCATGTTGTGCATCTGGCCTGATGTGGGCACTGGATACTTGAGCCTGGCCTGCAGGCTTTGCAAGCATGCACCTTTAACTGCTGAATCATCTCCCCAGCCCCCCCTCAATAGTTTTTTTTTTAATGTCTGAATTTTATTTTATTGACTTCTAGAGTCAATCTCACTTTCACTACTCTCTATTTTTCTGAATTCTAATTTTGTAGGTCCTGAATATTATTGTGTTCCTATAAGTATAATGGAGATTTTCTCTCCTGGGATTTATTTGGTATAAACTAAAGCAGATGAGAAGGACCCACCTCTCCCTAAAACACTGGGAGGTGTTAGGCACTGTTTAAGCATTGTGAAAATCATTATTAGTGTTAATGATAAATTCTTTAAGTTCTCATTGTAAGCATTCCTTCTGATGTTCATTTTCCTTTAAATACGCTAAGATGCTGGAGGGTGGGGCGATTTGACTCCTTAATTAGCAGCTGTTGGGCTCTCCCTTGCTGCTCTGGCTGCCTTGAGCAAAAACCCGTCAATCAGACAGCCAGCTGGACTTCCCTTATGCCAGCCCCAGCCATCTGGACCACTCCTTGGACACTTTGAAAAAACTACTAATACAGCTGCTTATTGTGAAGGCTCAACCTCAGCCTGGGTTGTTGGAAGCAGTTTGTGCCAGATGTTTTGCTCTCTCAGACCTAATAAACCCCATCTAGATGACCCTGGGATTATTTCTACCTAGGCTGATCTTACAGACGGACTGCTGGGACTGGTGCTAAGAGGCCAGGCTGTGATTGGTCCAACGCACAAGCCTCAATGTTTGTCATTGGCATTAAGAAACTAATCTGTGATTGGTCCAAACAATTTTTTTTCTCAGCAACATAAGCAAGTGTCTCAGGCTAATTTAGCAGCGTGGAAGGCTGTGTACTCCCTCCCCTGATGTTGCAACAGCAGCCCCTCCCCCCAATGAAAGGCTTCTCAAGGGGCATCTCTGCCTACTTGTAGTAAGGCTAGCTGAGCTATTATCACAAAGAAACAGCAGAGACAGTGGTGGTAGAGACATCATCGTGGCAGTCACAAGAGCAGTGACTGGTTTTGGCAGGTGGAGACTGGGCTGAAGGGGTTGAGTGTGGCCAGGACAGGAAGAGAGGGCAGGACTGAGACTGAAGATCAAAGTCTTTAAGTCCAGAGGTGACAAGCTACAGACGAGCTTGCTTCAAGAGCTCCAGGAAGCTCTCAAGACTCTGGGGCCAAGATCTCTCTCTCTCTCTCTCTCTCTCTCTCTCTCTCTCTCTCTCTCTCTCTCTCTCTCTCTCTCTCTCTCTCTCTCTCTCTCTCTCTCTCTCTCCGTGTGTTGCTTACAATTATTAATTATCAGTAACCCGTATCACTAAGTCCACACGGGAGCTGTCACTCTCCAGGATGTCAAGGACACAGGGATCCCAGTACTGAGGCCTCTGGAAGCTGTAGCAGTGGAATCCCCTCATTCTTTTAATTAATTGTTAATCATTAGAAACACTGTTTGAACCAGTCTTATGACAGTACTCCCATTTCCATCCTCCCTGGCCCCAGTCCACTGAGAGCCCTCCTCTGTGATTTTGCTGGAACAGTCCATGGGATGGAAGGTTAAGAATTATAGAAGCAGCAGCCAGTTTGTTTTTGTCGTTGTTGAGGGGGGCAATGCCTCTGGATATTCCCCCCACTTTGGCTCACAATCTACCCGCCCTCTCTTCTGCACAATTCCCTGAGCCATGGTGGGCGAGTCCCTCTTTCTAAACCCACACCAGCACTCTACCTCAAGGACTGTGAGACTAGAGGGCGCCAATGCTGCTGCTCCCACCAAGGATGGGACAGGTGAACCAAAGCTGACAGAGATGGGCACTTGAAAAAGTTCTTCTGGGCTGCCCAGTTTCTCTCCTTCTGGAGCAGAGAACCGGCGCCAGCTGATTGGTAGGACTCACCCTAGCGGATGGCTCGGAGTGCTGTCCCCAGGACCCCTGGAGGGTGACAGATCCCATCTGGCCAATGGGAAAAGGCCCTGTCCTCAGTCTGTGTGATTAGAGAATCAGTTTCCTAGCCTCCTGCATTTTCTTCCAATGGGCACAGGAGTCACTACCTTCTCCTCTCTTCCCTGCCCTCTCCTCCCCTGTGGTTCTCTTCTCCTTTTCATTTCCCTCACTATCTCCTCCTCTCCTCTCCTGTCCCTCCCTTCCCCTTGCCTCCCCTCCCTTCCCCCTGGCTCCTCTTCTCTTCCCCTCTCCTTTCTTCCCCTCTCCTTCCCCTCCTCCTCCT
>PVHP010048064.1:0-12665 GCA_004024765.1 Zapus hudsonius | reverse complement strand
ACACTTGAGACATGAGAGCCTGGCTGAAGAATGAGCTATCCATGGTCCCCTACTACAAAGACTGATACAGACGGCCCATGGAGGAGGATATCCAGCTGACTGGGGATGGGGAAGGGGGGCAACGGGGATTTGGGTTTAACAACTCATGGTTGGCCCACTAAACAATGTAACTCATTATGAACAATAAAGAAAAAAAATAATAAATGTTGCTTTGATGTAGAGTGTCACTCTTGTAGTCCAGGCTGACCGGGAATTCAATATGTAGTCTCAGGGTGGCCTTGAACTCTAGGTGATCCTCTTTCCTCTGACTTGCAAGGGCTTGGGACTAAAGGTGTGTGCCACCACACATGGCTTTCTATGTGGTTTTTTAAAACTGATTTATGGTCTTTTTCATTTCCAGTCATTTAGATTGGGATTTCTTCACTATTTCTATTTCCTTACTCCTATCTTGTATTAATCTCCTTATTTCATTTATCTGACTTCCTGTATTCTCTTGAGATTACTTAAGGGATTTGATTTTTTTCTTTGATTCTTTTGATTTGTTTGAACATACTTATCATCATTCTTTTGAATGTTTTTTTTCTGGCATTTCTTCTAATTTATTCTCACTAGACATCATTACTGTGGGATTCAGGATTTTTGGATGGATTATTTTACCTTGATTTTTTTTGTGTGTGTTTCTTGTACTACAGCATTGGGGTTTTCACATCTTGGGTTATTTCATTGCTTGGATTTTCTATTTGTTTTATCAGCTGTGAGGCCAGTTTCCATTTTGTCTTGTCTCAGTGGGCTGTGTCAGTCAGAAGTTTGAATGAGCTGGTCTAAATGCAACATAGGAAAGAAGCAGATGACATCCCTTGGCTTTCTGCTGGAGCACAAGGAAAGGGAGGCAGTGGAATGCTGTTTAGAGGCACCCTGGAGCAGCATGACCCAGTTGTTCTCTCTCCAAGTTCCCTCTGACCTTTCCAGGCTGGTGTGAATGAGGAGAGCCCTCTCTCAGCTGTCTTCAAGGCCCCATATGGCTCAGACAGGGCAGGGCAAGGAGAAACATTTTCAGGCTGCAGTGTCTTTAGCATGATCCTCCAGGATGGCTCACTTCTAATATCAGGCAGAGACAGATGAGCCCTGGGGCAAACTGGCTAGCTAGATTAATTGAATTGGGGAGCTTTGGCCTTAAGGGAGAGACCTTGCTTCAATAAACAAAGTGGAGAGTGATTAAAGAAGTTTAGGACCCCCAGTGTCAACATCTGGCCTCCATACACACGTGCACATACACAAAGAAATGGTCGTCTACAAATACATACATACTGCCTCACATATATCCATACAAAAGAAAGAAAGTGAGACAGAGTGTGTTGCAGTCAGCTTTCTAGTTGCTGCACTGAAAGAACCCAAGCAAAAGCAGCTTGTGGAGGAATGGGTTTATTACGCTTACGGACTGAAGGGGAGACTCGATCCAGGCAGGGAAAATGATAGCATGAGCAGAGGGATGGACATCACTTCCACCACAGCACTGCAAACAGTGGCAGGAAGGTGTGCCAAATACTGGCAAGGGGAAGCTGGCTTATAACCCCCCCCATAAGCCCGACCCTGACAACACAGCTCTAGTGAGGTTATAAAACCCAAACTGCCATCAGCTGAGGATCTATTGTTAGAGTAAAATTAAAATTAAAATTAAAGTAAAAAAAAAATCTCAAGACAAGATGGAGCTAATTATTAGTAAAAAGAAATAGAAGAGTGATGTGCCTCTCCCACTGCACCCTGCTCCTATAATCCTGCCTTTGTTTCCCTGTAATCTTGCATTTGTGGATAAGCACAGTAAATACTGAGAATGGTCTTTCTCTCTGCTTGCACAGCTTCTGGCTTTCTGGTGTTCTGCTGTGGCAGTGAGGCATGATCCTCCCAGCACAGCTTCTGGCTTTCTGGTGTTCTGCTGTGGCAGTGAGGCATGAGCCCCCCAGCACAGCTTCTGGCTTTCTGGTGTTCTGCTGTGGCAGTGAGGCATGAGCCCCCCAGCACAGCTTCTGGCTTTCTGGTGTTCGGCTGTGGCTGTGAGGCGTGAGCCCCCCAGCACAGCTTCTGACTTTCTGGTGTTCTGCTATGGCTGTGAGGCATGAGCCCCCCAGCACAGCTTCTGGCTTTCTGGTGTTCGACTGTGTCTGTGAGGCGTGAGCTCCCAGCATAGCTTCTGGTTTTCTGGTGTTTGGCTATGGCTGTGGGACGTGAGCCCCCAGCATAGCTTCTGGTTTGGCTGTGTCTGTGAGGCGTGAACCCCCAGCATAGCTTCTGGGTTTCTGGCTTTCTGGTTTTTTGTGACTGTTGGCTGTGGGGCGTGAGCCCCCACCGACCATGGTTGGTAGACGTGCCTGGGAGCCACAGGTCACAGCCCTGGAGGATGCTCCAGCGGTGAGACGAGAGGATTGATGGTGTCTGCTGGACGACGTCTATCTGGGACAGTCGGAGACTGTCATTTTTCTTGCTTCAGACAAAGTGAAAGGAAAATCAGCATTCTCGTCAGTGGAATGTTTATGGAAAACTAAGTGGGGTATATGTTTGTCTGTGAGTCTGGAAATTTGTTTTTCATTCTGCTTGTCTTTTGTTGTCTATTTGTCTGAAATGGGAACCTCCTATTGCCAAAATCCCGGAAACAGATATATTTCCCAATGCTTCCTCATAAGTCTGACTGGCCCTCTGGCTTATTGATGAATATAAGGGAAACAACACAAGGAGTATTATATATTCTTTATGATGCTGAGGTCCATGATTATTTGGGTAAACTGAGTCAAAAAAAAACACAAGGTTTCTTTTCTTATCCATTGCTCAATGGTTAGAGACATTGTCTGCTATAAGTACTATATGTTTTCTGCTTGCTTCCAAAGAGAAAAATGTCCCTAAAAAGTGTCTTTCTTATATGTTTGTTAAGGACTGGGTTGCTAAATGGTTAGAGACACTTTTCAATGGTTATACTCATTTGGCATCCTTAGAAAGGAAAGAATCTACAT
Source organism: Zapus hudsonius (assembly GCA_004024765.1). Taxonomy (NCBI): domain Eukaryota; kingdom Metazoa; phylum Chordata; class Mammalia; order Rodentia; family Dipodidae; genus Zapus; species Zapus hudsonius. The sequence goes on along the minus strand of PVHP010048064.1, from coordinate 9,663 downwards.
CTAAGTCCTGGTAAATATAATAAGTGCTTTGGGTTTTTGCAAAAGGCCTAGTCATAATAAGCTTTAGAGGAATGACCACCCCAAGTCAGCTGTAAGTGCTAAATGATTCTCTAGCCTAAGTTTTTATAAATAAAGTGAAACTGTTCTTTTGCTTTGTGAGACCATGTAAACTATGTAAACTGACCAAGGCTACCACTGGACTTGATCACGCCAGTTATAGTTTTTGGCTCAGTGACTGATCCTAGCTAAAGTAATCAACCCTTGAGTTAAGGAAAAAGGATATTTAAAACTAGTTCCCTCATTAGGCTTGCTTTGAATTTCAAGCTGTTCTTAAGAAAATCAGATGACTGAGTTTTTAAAAACACCTGATGTCAATTTTTATTCTCCCTTCTGTGGTTACTTCCCTTTTCATGTCTCAACAGTGATTCTATATAATGGGGATAAGAAGAAATTGTAAATGCTAGATATGTTATGAGGTGCTAATGAGAAGGAATTTTAGTGGAACTTATTGAAGGAATATATAGAATGGTATTTTTTAGAAGGTACAAAGTAAGAATATTTTTGAAGACCTGAAATATAGAAAGGAAGAAACCCAAAGGGATTATAGAATATAATGAATAAGTAATAAGAGAAGATGATAAGAAAAATGCAAGAAAGCATACTAACTTACAAAAATTGGTGGCTGAACTAACCAAGAGCTTAAACAGCTGCTCTGAAGTCCAACTGGTGTTATTTACAAAAAATGGGAACAAAAAGAAATAAAATTAAAAATTAAGACCAGGGAGATAAAACAAAAGGATAAACAGCATCAATATAACAGGTTGCTTAAGGAAGGTCCCTTTCAGGAAAAGGGACATCACCAAGGATTGCTTCCTTGGAATACAGAGGGGGACACATTTCAGAAACTGTCCCAAAGGAAAATGTTGTCAGGCCCTTCCAAGACCTTATTCTAGATGCTAAGGTTTAACTATTATGGTTAAGGTTATTCACCAATAGCTCACAAATATTAAATTGTTCATGGGTTAAGAAATGTACAGGGAGAATTCTTATGGTGCTCACCCAAGCTAGCTGTATTTCTTTGTCAATATATAAATTATTGGACAAAATTGAGTTTTTAAGGTAAAGGTTACTTGCTGGTATTGATTTTCTAAAATAAGGCTCTCACATCTAGGAACATTGTGAATTTTAAGAGACGGTTTCTGTTTGTTTGTGCTGGTGCTCCCAAATGGTCATCATGGGACTTATATAACTTTAAGGTTTGATTTCAGCCATTGTGGCTTCTGTCCTCCTATTGGGAAAATAAGTCAAAGAAACTTAAGTTAAGCTTTTATAAAATTCCTGTCATGCATAAAACATGAAAATTATTTTATGTTTATAAGAATATCCATTTTATATCAGGTTAATTAATGCCTAATGTTGAGCTAACAACATTGGTTGTCACATGTTTTCTTTTTCAAAACCAGGTTGATATTGGAACTCAGCTGTTCTAATTCAACAATGTCCAGACTCTGCCTTGTTGTGAGTAATCGCAGTGTCTCTATCTAGGATATTGTTTCAACAATTGTCTTGTTTTGTGTATTTGAACTAGCTCTTTGAGACATGTTCCCTGCACCAGGATACAAGTTCAGACATCTGAGGACAATTTGAGTATCCAAACCCTCCTGGATAATTGGTATGTTTTCAGCCATAGATGCCGTCTTGCTGGATTGTTCTTAAACTTCCAGGTTAGATCTCTCTATTTAAATGTTTTGTCTGAGCCACAATTTATAATTCTTAGTTCAATTTTCATAGCTTCTTGGAAATGGAAAAATATAGAAAAAGTTTTTCTCCCTTCTCTAAAGGGGCTGAAGAAAAAGAAAAAGCAACCAAACTGGTTTGAGGACCCCCTGGGGGTGCCTTCACTCCAGAGGCTGGCAGCTGGATGGAGCTGAGGACTTAACCCCTCTCAGGCAGCTTTTTTGGCCTTAATGGCTGAGAACAAAAGATTTGCCATGGAACCAAGGGTGTTAACTGATTTTTTTATTTCAAAAGGGTCAGAAACTATCTTTGCTTTTTATTGGAATGATTCTAAAATACTGGCAAATAAAATAATTCTCTCTTCCAACCAAACAGCAAAAGGTATGTCTGCATACCTCCATAAGGTATGCCTGGTCAGGCCGCAGGGGGGATGGAACCAAAGATAATGGCCTTCTCTGCCCTGCAGATGGGAACTTTTAAGTTACTGATATATATAAATACAAAAATGGCTTAAGAATAAATTGAAATTAATATAATTTCTCATCAATTGTGAAGCCTTTCAATGGAACCATTTGTTCAGAGTGAATTAAGCCTTATAACATGTGGTATTTTCACAGAGTTGAGACAGGAGGATAACAAAATGCTTAATTGACTGACAAAATTTCCTCCTTCTGGCTTGTTCGAAGGCATTTTCTTGATTCTACCACGTTTGAATTTTAACTATGATATAGATCTGTCTCCTCAGGTTGCCTCGATCAGTTTTGAAAATTCTACCAATGGGTAAATTGTTCTATATATTCAAAAGTTTCAAGGTAACATTCTAAAATATAGTAAATATGAATGTAGCTGGTCTCAGAGATCATTATGTTTTGCCTATACTCTTTCAAAATGTGCAACATAGAATTATTAGCAGGGGATACCTTATATCCATAGATTATGAACTTTATAAATATGTGCTAATAAATATTATGTGGATTGTCAGTTTCTTAAAGTTATGTTCATAGAGGTGTTACATACAAGAAATGCCTAGTTCTTTTAATACCGGAATATATATAAAGTTGAATCAGATTGGTGTGATTTCTCTAAATTCTATAAAGAATAAAACACTAAGTGTCTAGGCCAATATGTGTTGGATATGTCAATATCTATCCTACAGGGTTAATACGGGTTCCTTTCTGAGTGTGTTAACCACCTATATAAAAGCCAAATCCAACTGGCATCATGGAACAAAATGGGCCAATATTTTGGCCTCTGTTCCCAGATCACAAAGGCCACGGGAGATGAAAGGGGCATATTGGACTGTTTTTGCACTGCATTTCTGAATGTTACCTCTCCTTCTGAACAACCAGGATATGGAAGCCCAGAAACAAATCAGTGTACCGCATGTACTGGAGAGTCTATTTGGGACAAATTGTCATCCCCCCCAGCCTCCCAGCAAGGGAGAAAACCAAGGTCAGCACGACCTGGACTCTGCCTCACTGACAGCAATAATGCTGAGGAAGCCATAGCGCTTCTCCCAGACCCCAATTCCTCCTTGGGGAGCCATCATGACACCCAAAAAGGACATACTTGTTAAATCTTGACTTTGAACCAGGTCTTAAACACTCAGAGAGAAATTTGTAACCAAGAATATAAATAATAATAAGTCTAATCCTATGACTAAATGTCATAAGCCTCCAACCATCAAAATGGTTTCTAACAGGATGGGATCTAAAATAATTATATGCTAGACAGCTCCCACGGACACTAAAGGAGTTTTGCAACACCAATCTCTGTCCCTGGCTTGCCCCAGGAAGGATTGGAAAATATATTTTAAAATTTCCTTAAATATAGGGAAGACAAGATAGACACCTTAGCATGCTCAACTTGGTTACAGATTTGGATGCAGGAGGACTGTTGTCTAGCATGTTTGTTCCTTCCATTGGAGAGGATACTGCTAGGAGAATTCTAATAGTGAGAAGAATCACAGGGCTCTGAATGCCCTCATACCTACCCTAGGTGACACTTGTGCTTATATTGTTATTAAGGTTGAATGCTATATATTTCTCTTCTTGATTACTCTGTTAATATATGTCATATGCTTTGCAAGCCATGCAGGAACTCTCTCAGACCATGTCAGATGCTGCTATGCCATTTGATGGGTAGTTCTGGGGATGGATCTCGAGTTTCCATGACGGACAGCAACCTGGCACTGAATCACTCTCCACTGGACACCCTATATGGAACACTCCCCACTTCTGGGGGGAGCTACCCCACCTCCTGCCTCACAATGTGAGACAGAACAAAATCTTGGCAATATGATATATGGCTAAGGGGTCTCTCTCTCTCTCTCTCTTGGGCCTTAGTTAGGGACCCTCCCCTCTCTGAGGGATACCCCCAGCTGCAATAACTTTGTGTCCTATTCAGCACGAAATAGATGAGAGAGAGAGACTTCTTCATCCCCATTCCCAACAATAGTTGGGGTGCCCTCAAGAGAAGGGGAATATAAAAGTCTAGGAATGGGACCCAACACAAGAATGCCAGGCCCCTTAGTTACCCTGTTGCTAATTCTAACAGTAGTCGACAGTATACCACCATAAAGGAGGCAGAAACTGGTCTCTAGGATTAGAGACGGCCCATAGGAAAAGGGGGGATGTTAGAGTAAAATTAAAATTAAAGTAAAAAAATCTCAAGGCAAGAGGGAGCTAATTATTAATAAAAGGAAATAAAAAAGTGATGCGCCTCTCCCACCTCACCCTGCTCCTGTAATCCTGCCTTTGTTTCCCTGTAATCTTGCATCTGTGGATAAGCACAGTAAATACTGAGAATGGCCTTGCCTATGGGTTCTATAGATATGGAAAGAATGTGCAAATGCCCTGGTTACTGGAAAAGCCTGTAAAGATTCCCTGAATTGTGATGCATGTTGGGATTCCCTTAAAGGGTCTGCTGAACTTCGCTCTGGGCTCTTTTTCCTCTGTCTGGATATGGATACGCACTTGAGCCATGGGCATGCCTGGTTATTTTTAATAAAACCCTTTGCAAGTTGCATAGGAGGTTTGCTCAGAGTCTTCTTTTGAGTTGGGGGTCCAGGGTCCTAACACTATCAATCAGAATTTGTTTGTGGGGGACACCTGGATCAAACCATGACAGAGTGAGACAAGAAATCCTGTTTTAAAGGCATCTCCTGATCATAAGGGGAAAGCACTCAGTATTTCAGTTAAGTAAGTGTGCTATCAGCTATGGATTTTCCATAGATGTTCATTAATAGCTTAATAAGGTTTATTTTGTACTAAATTTTCAGAGGTTTCAGTCTATGGTTGGTTAGTCCACAGCCTTGGGCCTCTAATGGCACTATACATCATGAAGTGCATGTTATTAGGAAGCAAAGCAAGAGAAGAAGAAAAGGAAAGAATTGTGTCCTGATGATTTCTTCAAGGAAATGCTTACATGACCTTCTTCCATGAGGCCCCAATTTATTTATTTGAGACAGAGGGAGAATATGAGTACTCCAGGGTCTCTTGATACTGATGCATGTGCCAGTTTGGGCACTTGACTTTATATAGGTACTGGTGATACAGGTTGCCGATAATTAATTGACATGGAGAGAGAGCTTTTGAATTCCCTCTCCCCTTAATCCGAGTTCCTGTCCTCCGATGTATAAAGAATTATACACAGGGACAAGGATAATTCTTAATTACACATTTATTCTGAAACTTAATTAATTAGGAAAAGGAAAATGGGATGTGAAGGTTGACCAGCCGCAGCGTGGTCTGTGAGTTTACAGGAAAGTGCATAAAATCACCCAACAAATCATAAAACATACAGAAAGGCACATAAATTCACCAAAAAGTAAAGAAAAGAAGTAGCACACATGTTGAAGAAATTTTCCCTTCCCCCTCCCCCTCTCCCTGATCCCGGTATCGAGATCAGGGAGGGGGGAGAGGTACACTCACAAGCCCGGTTTCGAGTGCTTCCTAGCCCACAGTCCAGACAGAAGGGCTGAAGCCCCAGGAGCACGGACTTTTAAGGATTTCCTTGGGAGGGAGTGGCAAACCTTGGCCTGGGAATGTCGCATGACCATGAGGTCATCTGTCTGAGGCCACATTCCTATCTACCTGTGGGAGGGTCTTTTTTCCTAATCCCTCTCATTTCCTTCTCATGAGGACACCCCAACTGCTGTTGGGGAATTGGGGTGCTGGAAGTCTGTCGTGGCTTTTTCCTGCTGAAGATGGGCATGAAGTCAAGGCAGTTGGGGTATCCCCCAGAGAGGGGGTTCCCTATTCTCTTGGCCTCGAAGACAGGGACCTGTCAGTCACATCCAAAAATTAAGGTATTTAGCATTGTGAGGTAGGAAGTGGGGAGTGTTCCATTCTGATAGGATGCTCCAATGGTCCAGTGTAGATGGAGATGGATTGCTGCACAATCATTTGGCTGGGGACAGCCTGTAAACAAGCAGAGATAATGTTAAAGCAGCAGTTCAGTAAACACAGTCCAAAGACTAGTAGAATAATTACAAAGATTATAATGGGTATAATCTTCTTCCACCATGAGAAACTTGAGATCCATTCCCAGAACTGTTCTCCGAATGGCACCGTAGCATCTGACATGGTCTGAATCTGTTTATATAAGTCTTGTAAAGCAGAGGAGACATTAGCAGAGTTATCAGGTATGTATACACAGCATTCAATCTTAATAATAGCACATGTGCCCCCTTGGGCGGCCGTGACGATGTCTAGAGCCATGCGATTCTGTATGATGGCCTTTCTCATCACCTGGACCTCAGAATTTAGAAGGGATATTCCCTCTGCGGTGTCATTTAGAGCCTTTTGCGTGTATTTGGTGAGAGTCTCTATGTGCCAGATTACATCTTCTAATCCAATGGATGGAATAAAGACTGAGACTAAGTGATCATACCATTGGAAGACACTCCTAGTCCACCTGTGTTTTAAAACAGGCAGGTTAGCTGGTCGTTCCAACGTCTTTACCTGACGTCCCTGCATCCAGGGGAATCCTAAAGTACATCTCCCAATCCATCCTAGAGGCAGCCAGGGCCAGAGATTGGTACCACAAAACCATTGGGTGCCATTAGGAGCGGCCCAGCGTACGTTTGGTCTCAGGTCCCATTCTGTGGCAAACCATTCTGATGGTTGCAAAGTTATGACATTCTGGCACAAGTCTGTGGGAATCCATCCCAAGTAACGGACATTGCTAGGGGATTGTGAGCATGAATGCTGTAGCTGTTCCCAGCATAAGGGGGCCTTTTGGCTTAAATGCCCCTTCATTGGAGTCATCCACATGTATGTGTCCCAAATTTGGAAATAACCATCCTGGTAGTGATGATTATTTTCTCTTATAATGGAAGTAGAATTGTCAGAAAGGGGACCAACATACCTCTTTATAGCCTGGTCAGTCTCTTCTTTGGAGAAGTTCGTTCTGTGTCCTGGGTCATTTTTGGTGGAGTTGATAGGCCAATAGAAGACATTCCAATTTGTAACCTGGTTTAAAGTGGGAAAACTTGCCCTTTCCTGGTTAATATATATTTGCAATTGGTTCCAGTCATCTCCCTGGAAAGGAGACACCCACCACAGTAATCCAGATGTGCTAGCGGTGGGCAAGAGCCCACAGACCCAGCAGTTAGTCTGATTACTATCCTGAGCGTATTCTTGGGCCCAGACAAGGAATGAGTTTCCATCCTGGGTATAGACTGGCAGAATGAAACCAATAACCATGAATAAGGATAGAAGGTGAGCCATGCCTCAAGAGAAGAGCAAGTTGTTGAGTCCTCTCGTGACGTTTTCTCTGTCCCTGACTCTACTTGTTTTCACAAGTGTTTAAGATCAAGTAGGCAGTCAAATATGTAAAAAGATGTAATTTGGAAAGTCACTGATGGCTCTCCAAGGAGGATGCCTGAGGCTCGAGAACACAGTTGTTTCTCTGGCACCGGTGGTGTCTAGTTGGAATGAGTCCTGGTCACACGCTGACCTTGGTTTTTTCCCTTGCTGGGAGGCCGGGGGTGAGGGGGGGACAATTTGTCCCAAATGGACTCCTGTATTTGCTGTACACTGATTTGTTTCTGGTTCTCCTAGCCCTTTTTGTTCAGAAAGACTAGTGAAGCTCAGAAAGACAGTGGAAACACCTCAGTACAGCTCTTTTCTCTCCTATGGCCTTTGTGACCTGGGAGCTGAGGCCAAAATATTAGCCTAGTTGCCCTGTGATGCCAATTGAACTTGACTGCTACATTGATAGTTAGACACTCAGGAAGCAAGTTACGTCAGTGACAGTGGTAGACTTATCTCATTCTGGAGTTGGCTGTCATCTGAAAAGCAGCTTGAGGTCTTCCACTGGTTTGCAGGGGTAGCGATTGGCCTCTGGGTCTGGCTCCTGTGGAGTCCCATGGGAAGCGTGCCACCTTTTGACCCTGGTGTGATGAATATACGAGTCTATGCCTGTAACCTTGACAGTCGTGGGAGTGGACAGAATGACAGGATAAGGACCCTCCCAGGTAGGCTCTAGGGAGGGGCTTTCCCTGAATGTCCTTATTAAAACTATGTCTCCTGGGCAGAAAGAAGGTGCTCTGGTGCTATCCTGCTCAGGACTTGTCCTTTTTTAATTCTGAAAGGACCTGTTGAAATTTAGCTAAATTAGTAACCTGAGATATCAGTTGGGTGGTATCTGGGTCATGTAACAGATCCCTAGAAAGGAAGGGCCTACCATATAAGGCTTCAAAGGGAGTCAATCCCAGGTGTCTGGGTTTGTTCCTTAATCGAATTAAGGCTAGTGGAAGCAGTTTTGTCCAGGAGGCCTGTGCCTCCTGCTTTAGCTTGCTTAGATGTCTTTTTAAAAGACTATTTATCTTTTCTACCTTTCCAGAGGACTGGGGGTGCCAAGCACTGTGTAGATTAAATTGTATTCCCAAGGCTCTGGAGACCTTTTGAGTAACTTCTGCCTTGAAGGCTGGCCCATTGTCACTCTGTGTACTCTTAGGGATTTCAACTCTTGGAATGATTTCATCTAAAAAGACTTTTATTACTTCTCGGGCCCTTTCTGTTCGGCAGGGGAAGGCTTCAACCCATTCAGTAAAGGTGTCTACCCATACTAGTAGTAAGTGGGTCTTGGGACCACCTGGCAAATGAGTAAAGTCTATCTGTCAGTCTTCTCCTTGATATCTCCCTTGTCTTTGAATTCCAGGAGGAGGCAGGTGGTTATTATGAGGGTTAGTCTTTTGACAGATCTCACACCTTTAAACTATTTGAGCCATAGTGCTAGTTATTCCTCTGCCTACAAACATTCTCTTTGTCAGCTGAATTGAGTTTTCTCTCCCCAGATGATACATGTGATGGAGAGATTTTAAAATTTACCATTGTAAGGATTTGGGCAGCCATAAGCGCCTGTCATGGTTTGATACAGGTGTCCCCCACAAACAATTGAATGTGTTCTGATAGATCGATCCTCAGCTGATGGCAATTCGGGAATTAGAACCTCAGTAGAGCTGTGTTGTTGGGGAGGGCTTATGGGGTTATAAGCCAGCTTCCCCATGCCAGTGTTTGGCACACCTTCCTGCCGCTGTTTGCAGTGCTGTGACAGAGGTGATGTCCAGCCCTCTGCTCATGCCATCGTTTTCCCTGCCAGAATGGAATCTCCCCTCGAGTCCATAAGCCAAATAAACCCATTCCTCTACAAGCCGCTTTTGTTTGGGTTCTTTCTGCGCAGCAACTAGAAAGCTGACTGCAACAGTTTTGGTACCAGGAGTGGGGTCATCTGTTGCTGCTAGAACCCTGATCTTGTGGCTTTGGTCTTCTGGAAGTGATCTACAGGAGGAATGTGGAAGGATTTGAAATCTCGGCCTAAGAGATGCCTCACAGTGTTGTGAGTACAGCTTCATGGATCATTCTGGTCAGAGTTGAAAGACCTGAATGTAATGAGAACTATGGACTGTGAGGTTTGGCT
>PVHP010048063.1:0-12794 GCA_004024765.1 Zapus hudsonius | reverse complement strand
CTCACACTTGCCTTTTTTTTAAAGGTATATTTTATACATAATTTTGGTTCCTATCCCACTTGGTGTCTCACCTTAGCACAAGTTTTTTCTTCATGCTAACCAAGGCCCCAGCCATCGCCTCTTGGGTATTTACTGACTTAAGCCCTCAACTGTGGAGGTTCGTGTCCATTCTACTGTTCGATGCTCAAACAATTCTATTTATCCCCATTGTAAGGATGACAACGCCGAGGAGACACAATGAGCCAGCGGCAAGGTTGGATTGAAATCAAATCAAGGCCATATAGTGTGACTCCCTCATGCCAGCTTCTCGGCTGGGAATCACAGCACCCGCTCTGCCCTCAGCTGCTCTGATGCACGGAGGAAACACCTACCCTTTCTTCAGGTCTTTGTGCGATGAACGGTTGGCGTTGCCAGTTTCCATGTCTTGGCCGAGAACGGGGTAGAAAGTGATCCAAGGTGCTCTGGACCCCAGGGTGTTCCTTGTTCATCAGTGAGCAGCAGAGCCCTGCCTCCAGAGACGCAGGAAATGCACCTGCTCCTGCACAGCCCTTCAGCCCTGATGGTTGGGAAGGTAGTGGGGGGGAGGGCCAGAGCCCCACAACTATATCCCATATACTCAGGGCAGGCCAGCCTCGTAGCAAAAGGCTTCCCTCATCCCAAGAACAACTCACCGAGGTGGTCGGACACAGTTATCCCTACTGAGAGGACCAGGGCAGAGGGGTTTGCTCAGAGGCCCTGAACCATGATGAAAGTAAAACCCAGAGTCTATGAGTTAGGGGATCGGGGAAACTAGAGTTCCTATTTAAGTTTTAGCAGCAAGGGTGCACAGTTTCCAGTATGCTCAAATTCATACAAGCCGGGCGTGGTGGCACACACCTATAATCCCAGCACTCGGAGGCAGAGCTAGGAGGATCGCCATGAGTTTAAGGCCAGCCTGAGACTACGTAGTGAATTCCAGGTCAGCCAAGGCTAGATAAGACCTTACCTGGAAAAATAAAAATACAAACAAAAAAGAAATTATCACTACTTCGAAAAGCAAGAAGAAAAGAATCGCATCCAAGTCTGGTGATTCCTGTACAACGCTCACTGCCCCCAGCTCTCCGGCAGCCAGTTCACTTGACCCGCCGAGCCACACGGCAGAAAGGCCTGGGGAGGAGGCAGTAGCTTGGCTTTAAGACTTGGTGGCACTAATAAGATCCATCTGCTGAGCTTCCTAATTTAATCGGGCTTTTATTATTTGCACATTGGCGACTCTATCGCATGCATTATTTTGGTTGTGGAGTGAAAATGATTATGTCTTTTGCTCCACAGTTTTGTGGCATCCGCACAAACAGAGGTCTACTGTGATGGGAATAAGCGAAACATTCCTACGGTGTGTTTCAGCCTGGAAAGACATTTTCCCCCCCAAAGCTTATAAAATATCTCCATCCTGCTAAGCCCTCTCATGAATTTGACTTCCTTAGGGAAGCAGGGAGGCCAGCAGTCCTTCAGGTGCAATGCTCCATGTTGATCACGGTCCTGGCAGTATGCCACTGTTGGGCTGGGTGGGTGGGTGGGCTGTGCCGAGAAATGGGGGAGGCAGTGCCAAGGATGCACATATTATTGGACATTTTCTCAGCTGCATTTTGTCATTACCACCCATACCCTGGGCTGCTCCCCCGAGCCTCTGAAAAACAGATACAGGCTCTGATTGTAGTTCTAAACCTGAATGGCTGGATAAATTGAGTTTGAGTCCTAGCTCTGCTTATCAGCTGTTGCCTTTGAACACATTACTCGCCTCTCTGAGTCTCAAACCATCTTTAGCAAAATATGAGCACTCATAGCCCACGTCCTAGGGACCGTTGAGAGGATTATGTGAGCTAAAACTGACTGTCTCATTAGAAGGACTCTGTGAGTGGCAGTGAGTAGGACTGTCGTGCATGGTTTCTCACATATGATACCATCAGATTTAAAAGGCACTATTATTCTATGAACCATTAAACAAAGAAGACATATTACCGATTAAACTATACCATAGTCCTTTTTTTTTGTCATATAGGATTTTTTAAAAAATATTTTATTTATTCATTTTCAAGCAGAGAGAGAGAGAGAGAGAGAGAGAGAGAGAGAGAGAGAGAGAGAGAGAGAGAGAGAATGCACCAGGGCCACCACCTTGTGGGCCTGGCTTATATGAGTCCTGGGGAATTGAACCGGAGGCCTTAGGCACTGGAGGAAAGTGCCTCAACCGCTAAACCATCTCTCCAGCCCGTCATATAGGATTTTTAATCATGTACTTATGGAAGAGTTTTTATGGGCTTATTTAGGCATCAATGTTTGATAATGACATGTACATAAAATATACATATGTAAAAAGGAGACTATAAGCAGCAGGAATGCATTCCAGAAGGGCGTAGACTTCCGTTAGTCTTCCATCCATTTCTGTGACAAAATATCTGTGAAAATCAACTTCATGGCAGCTGTCGTGGTTTGAATGTGACGTATCTTCATAGGCTTATGTGTTCCTCCTTTAAGTTGCTTTCAGTCACAGCAACAGGAAATTAAAATGGAAGCAAAGGAAGGAGAGATGAGGGCGGGGCAAGACTTACCCTTCCAAGGTAGGACTAGGCCGCACCTTCTAGTTTCCATGACTTCCCAATAATGCCATTAAATTATGAATTTTCCCCCCACTGATTAGTCACAGCTCACGATCCAGCCACTTCCCAAGGCAGACCATGGCTTTAACACATAAGCCTTTTGGGCAAGCCCTTCATATCCAAACCCCAACATCTCTGAATCACCTTTTAATTTGTCCCAGGACCTCTAGCAAATACACTCCAGATGCACGCGCAGCTTTGGCATCTGACTTTACGTGAGGACTGGGGAAGAGAACCCAGCTCGTTAGGCTTTGCAGGCAAGTGCCTTAACTCACTTTTTAAATGCCTTTTGCTTCACAGTTTTGTGGAATCTGCACAAACAGAGGTCTACTGTGATGGGAATAAGCGAAACATTCCTACAGTATGTTTCAGCCTGGAAACACATTTCCCTCCCCAAAGCTTATAAAATGTCTCCATCCTGCTAAGCCTAACTCTCTAGCTCTAACTCACTTTCTTTTGGTTTGTTTTTTCAAGGTAAGGTCTCACTCTAGTCCGGGCTGACCTGGAATTCACTATGTAGTCTCAGGGTGGCCTCGAGATCCTCCTACCTCTGCCTCCCGAGTGCTGGGATTAAAGGTGGGTGCCACCACACCCAACTTCCCAAATCATTTTTTGGTTCAGCATCACTAATAGCCATTTCCCACATAATACCCATCTCCAAGCCATCAACAAAGTGAGGGTGTCCCCATATCTTCAAGGATATTCCTAGCTAGGTGTAGTGGTACTAATTCTAGCCCTGGAGAGGTTGAGCAAAGAGGATTATGAGCCTGGGCTGCATAGCAAAGCTCTGTCTCAAAAACAAAAACAAAACAACAAACAAGGCACACAAGCAAAGGAACTTTTCTACTGAGTCCAGGTTTTTCTCCGTAGTCTGCCCATCACAATGTTCTTAGAGATGCAGATGCATTTAGTCAGACAACAGTAGAAATTTCCCCTCTTTGGGTTTATGACCTCACCAGCCATAGGAATTCCTTCCCATGGAGCGGGCCTCAAATCCAATCAGAGAGTGTAGTTGGTTTCCTCCATCACAGGCATACCACCGTTGCACTGGTTGGTCCATTTAGCCTAGCTGGCCTGCTAGAGGACTTGAAGTGCCCACTGTTTGTGAAGACCACTGATGATGTTTCTCCCCCAGCAGGATGCGTAGCTCTTTCCAGCATCCTGACAGCTAATCAACAGAGAGGAGACGTCTAGCTCAGTTCTTTAAAAAAACTTTTTATTAATCAGGGGGGTGGGGAGGTGGTGGTAGTGCACACCTTTAATCCCAGCACTCGGGAGGCAGAGGTAGGAGGATCACCATGAGTTCAAGGCCACCCTGAGACTACATAGTGAATTCCAAGTCAGCCTGGGCTAGAGTGAGACCCTACCTCGAAAAACCAAAAAAAAAAAAAAAAAAACACTTTTTATTGACAGCGTCCATAATTAGAGACACTAAACCATGATAATTCCCTTTCTGCCCCCACCTTCCTCCTCTCAAGTCCATCCTCCATCATATCCCCTCCCCCTCTCAATTAGTCTCTATTTTGTCTGGCTTAGCTTTTTATCCTTATGGCAGAGTTGCTACTGCTATCCTATTACTACACGTTCATAACATTCTCTAGGTACCTTCATTGACATGAGTGTTTTTTTCTTCTGTTTTTGGTTTTTACGTTTTTCAAGGTAAGATCTTCCTCTAGCCAAGCTGACCTGGAATTCACTCTGGAGTCTCGGGGTGGCCTCAAACTCACAGCAATCTTCCTACCTCTGCCTCCCAAGTTCTGGGATCAAAGGTGTACACCACCACACCTGGCCACATGAGTGTTTTACATAAACTGTTAGCACATTAAATTATCACAATGACTATATGAGGTAGATATATTTATTAATATCATTTTATAGATGAGGAAGCTGAAATACGGAGGTAAGGTAGCTTTCATGTGATCGACCCCATAGATGATTGGCAGAGGAGAGCCAGAGTGAATGGTGAAGTGTTCCAGAGACAGACAGAGACAGAGGTGATGTATCAACTGTGCCCAACGAAATCAGCTTCAAGGGAAATGATGTTATCTTTGTCCTTCAGGCCTCCCCACTTCTCTCTACTCCCCTTAAGAACAATCTCTATCATGAATATAGCTTATATCCTTTCATTCTGTTTCCTATACTTTCACGTTTATACAAGGATGTGCGCCTATGATAAATACATAGAATTGATTTTTCTGTTTGTAAACTTATATAAATAGGGTTTTAATTTTGCATCAAACAATTTTCTTCCTTTTTTTTTTTTTTTTGGTTTTTTTGAGGTAGGGTCTCGCTCTAGTCCAGGCTGACCTTGAACTCTGTAGTCTCAGACTGGCCTTGAACTCACGGAGATCCTCCTACCTCTGCCTCCCAAGTGCTGGGATTAAAGGCGTGCGCCACCACGCCTGGCCAAACGATTTTCTTATATATAGTCTTAATATATATATTTTAAAATTATGTATTTATTATTTTTATTATTATATATATATATTTTTCAGTACTGGGGATTGAACCCAGAGCCTTATGCATGCTAGGCAAGCACTCTGTCATTGAATAGATCTACAACCCCCCCCTTTTTTTTTTTTTTAGCAGAGAGAGAGAGAGAGAGAGAGAGAGAGAGAGAGAGAGAGAGAGAGTACCAGGGCCACCACCTTGTGGGTCTGGTTTATGTGGGTCCTGGGGAATTGAACCAGGGGCCTTAGGCACTGGAGGCAAGTGCCTTAACTGCTGAGCCATCTCTCCAGCCCTACAACCCCCCTTTTACCTTGTATTTTGAGGCAAGATTTCATTTCACCACTTTGAACTCCACTCTGTAGCTCAGGCAGGTCTTGAACTTGTGACCCCACCTGCCTCAGTTTCCTCCACTCTCACCCCAAGAATTTGAGTTTACATTCCTGTTTCACCAGACCAGACTTTCAATGGCACATTATGGGGTTTATCCATAACGATATACATAGCTGTTCAAACATTTTGGTATTGGGGTATTCACACTCGCTAACCATGATCTCTGACACTGAGTTACCTCCCCCAGCCCACCCCACATAGAGCTTTCATTCATTATGATTATGTCACATTTAACTGACCATTTTCCTACTGGTGGACATCTGAGTTGTCCCAGGAGGGCAGAGTTACTCACACTCCTAAATGACACACCTGAATATGTTTGTTTATGTACAGGGGAAACTTCTCCTGAGCTTATCCTAAGAGATGGAATTTTACGATTAGAGGAAAAGGTAATGTTACACCAGGTGTGGTGGCTTAGGCCTGTGGTTTTAGCCCTTGGAGACCGAAGCAGGAGGATTAGCTGGTGTTCACAGCCAGCCTAGGCTACATGGTGAATTGCAGGCCAGCCTGGGCTTCAGTATGAGACCCCCCCATCCCAAACCCCATCTTCCCACCCCCCAAAAAGTTTCATTTCATCACACATTGCCAACTTGTTCTCTGTTGGGTCTACATCAGCTCATTCCTTTATACTCCAACCAGCAAGGTACAAACGTTAGCTTTTGGCTTTTCCCACACACTTCCCAATTATGCTATTCTTTAAAATATTTGCCATCCAGAGGGACTCCATCGCCTGGGGAGTGGGTCTAGCATTTGAATAAACATCGTCAGTCACGTGTGCCTTGGAGGGAGAGTCAGGTATCTGTGAGAACAGACATGGTAGACCACAAACATCATTCCTAGGCTTAAAAGTTGATGCATGGCCTAACGACTCCTCGAGTGTTTCACCTTAGCCAGTGGAGCACAACTGTGAAAACGAAATAGCCATCCAGTGAAAGGCTGTGATGAAAACTCTTCCCCATGGACCCCAGGCTGGTCTGCGGGTGGGCCTGCATTCTTCGACTTGGCTCCGTGTGAACCGAGAGGCCTGGAGTGCTAGGACTTCCCCCTCCTGCCTCTCAGCCTCCCTGGGAAGCCCGGTGGGCCTGGCTCTGCCTTTGTGGCCCCGTTCTGTTGTGGGAACACCTTTCAGCCCTTCCCAGCTGACCTGGTTCCTCCCTGCCATGCCCGTCCACCTTCTCCAGAGTCAGTGTTAGAAAACATGGCAGGACTCAGATCCAGGGTGCAGTGCCATCCCATCGCTCAGTGACTGGCAACCGAGTCTACGACATGGATCATCACTTCTTGAGGTTCATGTGGGTAACGTTGTTAGGGAAAACTGAGTCACACAGAGATGGCACTAGAGGTAGAGTGGAGAGTCAGAAGATTAAGTCATGTCGACATGGACTCAGGGGAATAACTTCCAAAGCCTGAGTCCTGAGCTCTGATAGCTTAGGGTTTTTTTTTTTAATTTTATTTATTCATTTTCAAGCAGAGAAACACACACACACACACACACACAGAGAGAGAGAGAGAGAGAGAGAGAGAGAGAGAGAGAGAGAGAGAGAGAGAATACCAGGGCCACCACCTTGTGGGTCTGGCTTATGTGGGTCCTGGGTAATTGAACCCCGGGCCTTAGGCACTGGAGGCAAGTGCCTTAACCGCTGAGCCATCTCTCCAGCCCCAGCTTAGGGGTTTTAAAGACAGTATGGCAGGCAGTCTGACATCACCTTGAATTATTTACACTACTGATGGGTTACAAATTTTTTCTTTTTTTTGGCTTTTTGAGGTAGGGGCCTCATTTTAGCCCAGGCTGACCTGGAATTCACTATGTAGACTCAGGGTGGCCTCGAACTCATGGCGATCCTCTTACCACTGCCTCCCAAGTGCTGGGATTAAAGACGTGCTCACCATGACTGGCTGGGTTTACAAGTTTCTAAGGTTACATGGTTTGGGGGCAGCCAGTCAGTGATAAGAGAGTACAAATGTAGAAGAGAAAGCTGGGTGTTCAGGGGTGTCTGTGCCCATGGCTGCATCAACCTCACACAAGCAGGTGCAGGTGCAGCGGCAGAGACAGGGAGGGACTCAGGGTCACGCTTTCCCCTGGCTTGTACAATAGAAACTGTTTTAGAGTATCAACTGGGCCTCTTTTTCTTTGTTGTCATTAAATTTCTTCTACCACAACATCACCTATTGGGACTCCGAAAGTACTTAGAAATTGTATTGGTTACTTTCTCATCACCTGGACCAAATACCTGAGGAGCAGTAACACAAGGAAGATGGGCTTTATTTGACTCCAGTTTAAGAAGACCTACAGTCCATCATGGTGAGGATGGAGGCACCCGTGGAAGGCACCTGGCCACGTGGTGTCTACGGGCAGGAAGCAGGACTCAGACGAGAAGTTGGGCCAGGCAGTCAGACCTCAAGGCCAGCCCCGAGTGGGCCACTTCTTCTACCATGACACCGCTTCCTAAAAGGTTCACAACCTTCCAAAACAGAGCCATCAGCTGGGAACCAAGCGTTCAACCACACAAGCCCGCGGAGGACATAACTCACTCAAACCACAGCAGAAACTGACAAAGCCATAGGCAATAGGTTAAGTAGCAGTCAGTGTGGCTTATTTAGCGTAGGGTCACCAGTTTGGCTGTTCAGTGGTCTGGTTGCCACTTAGCTGAGGAACTGCTGGGACCCAGCCTGGATGAATATCTGTGAGCTAAGTTTTAGAATATAATATACAGCCGGATGAGGTGACCTACACCTTTTGGTCCAAGCCCCAAGCATGGTAACTCATGCCTTTTGATCCTAGCACACCTGTGCCCCCAAGAGGCAGGGGGAATGGCTGACAGCCCTAATCCTGTTTGTAAGTGCTAATAGCTTTGTTCCTGCTTCCTGAGCTCCCTTGTGAAAGAGATAAGACTATGCAATGCATCCTTGGGTTATATATATGATGGATATTAGAATAAATTTTGAGATCTGTCTGGACACTTCTCCCAGCCGTGTGAATGTGAGTCTCAGGCTGCGCGTTCACCTTTCCCCAATGGAGCCCGTCTCCTACTGGCCAGAGAGACAGGCTCGCTCGCAGGGGGCCAGGGGGCCGTGACTCTCTTTACCCAACAAGGAACTTCTGGAATTCTTCACCTCTTGGGTAGACCTCAGTATCCTCCCCTTTGAGATCAGAGCATTGGACAAGATTAACTCTTCCAAAATTGTGCTTCGAGACTCTCAAGATAGGTATTAAGAAGGGTACCAGTGTGTATCAATGAATGTGATACCTGCCCGGAAAGCCAATTAAAACGCAGCGTTGAAGAGTTCTGAGCAGACTGGAGGCACAGCCTACACCAAGTCCTGGTTTCCATCCTTTGCAGGGTTAAAATATAATAAAAATAAACAAATAAATGAACATTTATTTTTCTCTTTTTTCTTCCTTTTCAAAGTGTCCCAGCGTTTGAGGATAAAACCTGCAAATGGGAATTCACCAGCACTGAAGACAAGAAGCCCTTTCCCTCGGCCTCCACACATAGCGGAGAGCAGCCCGGCCCAGCAAGAGAAGGAGGGTGTTGCAGTCAGCTTTCTAGTTGTTGCACCGAAAGAACCCGAGCAAAAGCGGCTTGTGGAGGAATGGGTTTTTTAGGTTTACAGACTCGAGGGGAGACTCCATCCCTGCAGGGAAAACGATGGCATGAGCAGAGGGGTGGACATCACCTCTGCCACAGCACTGGAAATAGTAGCAGGAAGGTGTGCCAAACACTGGCAAGGGGAAGCTGGTTTATAATCCTCAAAAGCCCGCCCCTGACAACACAGCTCCATCGAGGTTGTAAAATCCAAACTGCCATCAGCTGAGGATCGATTACCCAGAACACATTCAATTTTTGTGGGGGACACCTGGATCAAACCATGACCGAGGGGATAAATGAACGTTTCAAGGTACCTTCCCCAAACATCTTTGGCTTTGAAATGCCTCTTCCTGTTGAATGAATCATACACACCAAATTCAGATCTTCATGCTTGTGTTGTAAACTCTTTACACACTGAGCCATTTCTCCAGCCTCAAGCCTAGATTATACAGCTGGGCCTGGTGGTTTGTTTCTGTAATCCCAACACATGGAAGTAGAGGCAGGATGATCAGGACTAAACTTCGTAGTGAGTTTGAGGCTAGCCTGGGAGTTGTAGTTACCTTCACGTTGGGACAAAGCACATGACCAAAAGCAGCTGATGGGAGGAGAGGGTTTATTTTGGTTTATAGTCTTGAGAAGTTTGAACATGGCCGAGAAAAGATCGGCAGGGACTGGGCATCACATCTTGCCATAGCAGCTGGCGGAAAGCAGCAAGAGTGTGAGCTGAGCTACTGTTTGCGAGGAGAACTGGATGATTCCCATCACACACCTCCAGCAAGGTTCCGTCTTCCAAATTGCCATCAGCTGGGGAACAGGCATGCCGAACACATGAGATTATGTAGGCCATCTCATTCAAACGACATTGGGCTGTTATAACACCTTGTCTAAAAAAAATACTAAAAAATAAAACTGATGAAATAAATAGATGACATGGATCTTTTGGGTTCCTTTGGAATCCAAGCTGAGATTCAGTGATCACGAATGGTGACGGGCATGCTCCTCAAAGTTTATTTTTTAAAATTTATTTATTTGCAAGCAGAGAGAAATAGAGAGAAGAGAGATGCCAGGGGCTCCAGCCATTGCAGATGAACTCCAGCTGCATGTGCCACTTTGTGCATCTGGCTTTACATGGGTACTGGGGAATTGAACCCAGGTCCTTAGGCTTTGCAGGCAAGTGCCTTAACTACTGAGCCATCTCTCCAGCCTCCCCCCCCAACAAAGACCTTTTGAAAGTATTATGTTCTGCTAGAAAGGACAGAATTATTAATGGGTAGTGAGGTCAGAGGGCAGTCCAGTGAGAGGTCTGTGAGTGTCCCCAGGCTAGGGTGAGCAGTAGGGACAGAAGTGCAGAGTTGTGTGGAGAGAGACCCAGGGGATGTGGACGCCTAGATTCAGATCTGACCTTTCTGCTCAGGGCAGAGAGGTCAGGCACTTGGGCCACCTAGACGTAAGTACTGAGCCCCAGACTTGGGTCCTGCTCTGAGCTTTTGCAAAGCCTTTCCCAACTGACAGGAATCAAGAGAGAAGGGAGACAGGGCACTATGGGGCGAGCAAATGAGTTTTGGGAAAAATGAATGGGACCTTCGAAGAAAAAGTGAGCACCTGTGACAGGTTTGAATGTCCAGGTGTCAAACTCCAGTGACACCTCCTGGGAGCTAATCCTCTTGGTTGATGGTTGATGAGATCCCTGGGGAGAGATTATGAATTAGTTACCTTGTGGATGGTCTGTCATTCTTCAGCTTGAAGTCCCAAGTGGATATTTTGGGATGGCATTTCCTGAGCTCCCACAATGGTGTAGTGGTTTAAATGTATGGCCCACAGACTCAGGCTTAAATCTTGAATCTGCAGTGAGTGGAGAAGATGTACGTCACTGGGGTGGATTTTTGAATTCAGCCCTAATGTGTGTTTGTGGGTGAATTTTAAATCCAACCCGAAGGTGTGAGGAGAACAGTTAGGAGCTCTGACTATTTCTTCTTTCTGTGGTGCTGGCTGTTTGGTGACGTCCCTCTGCTGTGGTCTACGAAGTGCTACAGCTTCTTTCGCCATGATGGGTTCCCTGGCCTCTGTAAGCCTGACATAACCTCTTTCCTCCTGCAAGTGGCTTTTGGTCCTGCGTTTGTCCCAGCAAAAAAATGGCAATTTCAAACTGGCTCTCTTTTGTCACATGAAAAAAAAAAATCCAGGAATCCAGAAGTTGAATCTTTAAACTGTGCTTTATTCAGAGAACCTGCAATCCGAGAAGACAACAGACTCACATCCCAAAGATTATGTCTTCCTGATGTTTTCTTTTTTAAAAAAAATTTTAAAATATTTTATTTATTTATTTGAGAGAGAGAGGAGAGAGAGAAAGAGGCAGACAGAGAGAGAATGGGCTTTGCCAGGGCCTCCAGCCACTGCAAATGAACTCTAGACACATGGGCTCTCTTGTGCATCTGGCTTTACATAGGCACTGAGGAATTGAACTCAGGTCCTTCTGTGTTGCAGGCAAAAGCCTTAACCGCTAAGCCATCTCTTCAGCCCCTGATATTTTCTTATTAGCATTTTTTTCGTGTGTGTGTGGTGTGGGGGATACACACATGTATGTGCCCATGTGGTACCCTGGCCTGTGGCAGGGTGCATTCACCTGCGGTGGCTGGAGGGGAACACTGGGTGTCTCCCTCCTGAGCCAGAGCCTGGGACTCATCCCAGAGCTTGCTGGTTCCCACTCCCACCCACCCCAGCCCTGCTGATTTCCAGTCTCTGCTTCCCTGTGGGACTTGGGGTTTGGACATGCTGCTGTTTGTGTGGGTCCTGGGGATCAGAGTCAGTGGTCTCTCAGGCTCTCATGTTTGTCCAAAAGCGCTCTGAACTCCTGAGCCATCTCCCCAGCCTCTTAGCATTTTCTCTCTCTCTTTTTAGAGAACCAGAACAAAGGCAACAGTCAAAGCTCTGTCTTGTCCAGGTGCTTCAAAGATGGCTCATGTGCTTCAAGATCTTGTCTCTGCAATTTGTGATGTTGGTGTTTTTCTTCATGGGGCTCCTCTCTCAGGGGAGGATTCTGTTCTCTCTCTCTCTCTCTCTCTCTCTCTCTCTCTCAGTTTCCAATTTACATGTGCAGATTCCTCCCTACAAAATGAAATACAAATGTGTTCTCACAATACACAATATATACTACCTTGAATATAAAGTACCCTGGCATTGTGCCTCTATCACCTTAAAACTTGGCAGCCTCCACCTGCTTCCCAATATCCTGCTTCCCAGAGAGAACCGGAAATCCACACTGTTGAAGGTCCCATGTTCCTCCAATGAGGCAGATGGACAGCATGACGAGGGAAGGGCACGCTTATAATCAGGCATGTTTCTCAGACTGTGAAGCACACACCAATCCTGGAGGTTTTTGTTTATTTGAGGTAGGGTCTCGCTCTAGCCCAGGCTGACCTGGAATTCACTTTGTAGTCTCAGGCTGGCCTCAAACTCATGGTGATCCTCCTACCTCCGCCTCCTGAGTGCTGGGATTACAGGCTTGCACCACCACTCCCGGCTCTCCAGCTGATTTTTGAAAGCAGTTTAACTTCTCTGAGACTCAGTTTCTCCACCTGTAGAATAGCAAATGTTTGTTATTATTTAGTAAACATCTAAATGTTAATAAATCCCTACAGTGTTACCTCATGGAACTGTAGCAAGGTTAAATGAAAAAATTACACGCAAGGTGCTTAGCCTGGAGCCTTGCCCCCTCTTCAGGTTCTTACCA
>PVHP010048062.1:0-12654 GCA_004024765.1 Zapus hudsonius | reverse complement strand
CACTTACTTACTTGTGCTCCAGATGTATACATGGCTTTCAAAAAGGATTACATCGCGATAATTAACACAACTGCACTATGGCCATATGCAAATCTTTACTCCTTCCAAACGTTTCAGCCACACTACTGTTGAATGTGGAATTTTGGGGTTCAGGAGTCTCCCAGACTTGTGAACCTCAATTTTGGGGTCTTTATCCTATGTTAACAAAGAAGGCTCAATTATGAGTTATTGAGTATATTTAGGGAGAAACTATGAATCATGAGGTTTATTTAAGGGAAACTGGTCTCTAGGAAGAGGCTGGAGTAGTTACATACATGAGGAAGAGGAGACAGAAGCCCTTCAAATAACAGATCAGAGAGGATTAAGAAATACTGAAGAAAAAAAAGTAATGGTGAAGGGGGCTGAAGAGATGGCTCAGTGGTTAAAAGTGCTTACTTGCAAAGCCTGAAAACTTGAAGGACCAGGGTTCGATTCCCCAGCACCCAAGTAAAGCCAGAGGCACAAAGTGGTGCATGTGTCTGGAGTTTGTTTCCAATAGCAGGAGGCCCTGGCGCAGTCGTGTCTGTCTCTCAAATCAATAAAGAAATTAATCATTCAAAAACTGTGCTAGCAAAACTCAAATCTAGGCGTTCAGAAACAAAAATGGACTTATTTAAAAAATAGAAATAGTGCAGGACGCAGACATCAAAGAGAAATCATACATGTAATCAAAAGTGAGAAGGTACCTCAAAGCATGACACAGACAGGCAAGCAGGAAAATACCCAGGTCAAGATAAACACGCTCCCCTTCCCAAGCTCAGGCCAGGTCACAGGGCCAAAGGAGAAAGATGGACTGGCCCAACCTCCCTTATATAGATCAGCCATCCAATCAGGGTGAGGCTTGTCATCAGACTCAGGAGTGTAAGCAGAGATCTGGTTGGTTCATGGACTCAAGAGGCTGATCCGGAGAGGTGGAGCAGAAGCAGCCACAGGAAGTTCCTGCTGGGTATGTCACTGGATGAGACAGGATCAGAGGCAAATTCCAGTTTTGCCAGGGTGGGCAGAACGACATCGCCTTGTTCCCTCCTTGGGCTTCTGTCCCTGACTGCCTATAAAACAAAACAAAACAAAAGCCTACCCTGCTCCTGTTTCTCCTTCACTCTGTTATGTATTTAATGTCTTGTAGAACATGCTATTCTATTACCTGTCTTTCTTCCTAATGTACAGATTACAAACACTGCCCACAGCACCACCAATTCCATTAGTTGTGTGTTAGACGGATTGAGGGAAGGAGTGCAAATCAAAGTTACTAGTTTTTAATCCCAGTTCTCAGGATCCCTAGCAGTATGTCCTCAGTTGGCTTTTTCTCTTCTCTCTGAACTGTATTTTCTCCCTGGAAAAGAATAATGACGAATATATCCTGGAATTGTTGTGGAGATCTAGTGAGCTAAAGCTATGTGCTGGGCGCTTCCTTCAAGATTTTACAAAGTCATGCTCAGTCAAAATCAGCGATTGTCATTGTGCCTTTCATGCAACTTTTCAAAGCTGCATAATAGTTCACTCTATGGGTTGGGGAGATGGCTCAGCGGGTCAAACTTGCTTATGGTGAAGTGTGAATGTCATAGTTTGAATACTCAGGTCTCATGTCAAGCTGGACACTGGAATCCTAGCATTCCTACTTCAAGAAGGGAGGCAGAGGCTGGAGAGTCACCCGGAAGCTTTTGATCCAGGGAGCCTGGCAATGGAGACCAATAAGCCATAGACGAGGTGTAAGGTGAGGACTGACACCTGGAGTTGTCTTTTCATTGGCTGTGGCTTGCATACACCCACACTCGCCCATGCTGACACGCGCACACACCTCATACACATGCACACATGTCATACTTGCACACTAGTTCACATAGGTGGCCTGTGAATGCCTTTAACCACCTGTGAATTTTGTATTTCTATTTCTTTGCCACTATAAAGATGATATAATGGGTATCTTAGACGACATTCTACATGTGGAATTTTGGGGGACACATTGTTTTGTACTCCCTTGCCGTCTAGATGAAATTTGAAGTCATCAAGAGAGGTGGACGTCTGTATGTGATGGTTCTCTGCCACCATTGTCACCATCACCATACACTAGAGAAGCATCCATCGCTATCAGCCGTTGGATCTCTGCCGTGTGATGATGGTGGTACCTGCTGTCTCTGATGATCCGCCAGAGAAGGGGTGACCCTAGGTACCAGGCCTTTGCTCTGAGGTTCACACCTGAGTGGCAAGGCTCTCTCTTAGTCCAGGCTTCCTGCTCTGGGAGCTGGGCATTACAGCTCAACCTTCATGTCCCATGAGCCCATCTTCCCATGTGTGTCTGAGCCTCAGCACACCTGCTCAGCAAGACTTTACCTCAGGCTTCCCAGGCTGCCTTGCCCCCAACCCACCACGAAGACCTTTGTGACTTCCTCCCTCTCCTGAGTTCATAGCAGGTCCTCTTTCAGCAGGAGTCATTTCTCCCTTTCTCATTCATTTTCTTTCTCTCTTGAGCAGCCTGACTCTATTCATCCCAGCAGCCTTGCCCTGTGTTCTGCTGATCGCTTGATGGAGTCACGCACAAGCCAGCCACACAATCCACTGATGCTCGTGTTTAAAACCTGCTTTGTGTGTACCAACATCTCCCCTAAAGGTGGAGAACATTGGACTCAATGTGGGGTCCCAAGTGGATTGCAGTCTGCACCCTTTCTAATCAGTTCCTGCTGACTGTCTACACAATCCCCCGTACACTAACGGAGCAGCCTTGTGACAGGCTGCTGAGCTGTCTTCTCATGGAAGGGCAGCACTTGCCCTCTATCCAGCTACAAGGACTCTTTTCTGTACCTGGGAGCCCTCTTCCCATTGCCTGGAACCCTGTTCCCCTGGTCATTGCGTTTCCCACTCCGTCTTGTCCTCAGCTCCAGTGCCGCCTCCCCAGGAAGACCTCTCTGATTGCTCACTGCAATCCTCGAGAGCCTGGTATAGGGAGGAAAGAGTTTGAACCTGTCTTCTTTTCTCTGGCCTCCCCAGTGGGTAGCAAGCTAACAACCATGAAAGGGAAGCTGTCTGTCTTTCCACAAGGTAAATACTTGTGACATGATCCATGTGTGCAAGCCGGGAGCTGGGTAGCAGAGTGGCATAAGACAAGAGTTGTTTATTTCCTGTTGCTTCTGGAAGGAGGTGTAGCCATCACCAACACACTCCTATCATTCCACGGGGCTTCACCTGCTCCTGCTTCTGCCTGGGTCTGAAGGCTGTGGCCAGGGCAGCTCCCACCTCTGTTTCTCTTGCCATGTAGCCTAACGTCACATGCTATGGTTCTCTGCAGAGGCAGGGGGATTGCTGGAATTTGAAGGCTAACCTGAGCTATATAGCAATCTCTCTCTCTCTCTCTCTGTCTCTCTCTCTCTCTCTCTTTCTGCCTGAAAACACTTGCTACCTCATCTCCCCATTTTGAGGCTCCTGGGAGGCCCTGTGTGCTTCTCCAGAGCACTTCCTGTGACGGGGCCCCAGCTCACTGTGAGCGCCAGCTAGGCTGTCCATTGATTTTTCAGGCTGGGCTGATGCCAGAGATCAATGAGATGCCCTGGAGAGGGCTGCCCGAGCGCCATCGAGCTCGCTGCTTAGAGGCACAGTTGGGACCTCGGTGCTCACTGTGGACCATCTCTGTGCATATGAGAGACGATGACGCAGTGCACTGGGAGCACTCTGCCTCCCGGTGACCAAATATGACATTGACAGTTGGAAGCCAAGCTAGAGGAGGTGGGAACTGCCTGCCCAGCAAGCCGAGCAGGACGGAGGGGGTCTGTTTCCTTTCTCAACAATGCCATTTACTTGTTATGACTGCAGATGGTAATGCAGCTCCCCAGGGTTGGCCCCAAGCACCCAGGGGAGTGGAGCTGGGTGCCCCGTAAGCACCAGTGGAGAAAGAGCCTCGGCAGGTAAATTTTGCAGAAACCATCCTGTGACAGGGCTTCAGAGGAGAAGCCCTTGAGAAGGAGCTTTGGGGCTTGTTCCAGACAGAAGTGAGGCAGAGCCCAAGGAAGCAGGCCTGTATAAAATCCCCACACCAGGACATCGTGCAGAACTATATGAACTGAATGTGTGTGAATTCCCTGCCAAAAGTCCACCTTAGGAAGGCAAATACAGCTGCCTTAGCTGAGCACTCTGGTGTGTGTATTGAGCCAGCCCTAACCCTAGAAAGACGGCCCAGGCTGTGCACTGTGCCCAGGCAAGGATGAGAGTTATAGTTAGGCTGTCATCCTCTCTTTCTCTCTCCTCCTTCCCTTCTTCCCTTCCCGTACAGGCAATCAAAGCCAGGGCTTCATGCGTATTAAGCAAACATCCTACCGGTGAGAAGTACCCTCAGCACACGAGTCAGGTTTATTCCCACAAATAACTGTCACTGGTCCCACAAGGGCCTCTCTCCCTGACCATTTCAGTGGTAAGATCTGAACCCTGACCTCTACAGTTAGCTCGGAGGTGGAGCCCTTCTGCTGGACCTAGTCTACTATGCCCTCCCCCCATGGAGCTTTGATTTGCAGTAATGTTATGATTAAGTCCTCAGAGCTCTTTTCTTTCTTCAGACCTGTGCTTTCTGATTTTTTTCTTGCACTTCATTCCTCTGGCTGCAATGGTTTCTGTGGTTTGAGGAGGGATATTGAAACTCTCAGCTAGATAGTAGATTGCTGTATGTATGTATGCATGCATGTGTGCATGTATGCATGCATGTATGTACAAGCATGTATGTATGTGTGCATGCATGCATGTATGCATGTATGTATGCATGTATGCATGTATATTCCAAACTCTTTTAAAGGAGAGTGTTGGGTTTTTTTTCCCAAGCTGAATCCAGGAAGGTTTCCTTTTTGCTTCTAGTTATATTGTGGGTGTAATTAATGTGTATATTTCAGCTGTGCAATGCGAATATGTGATATATACACACTGAAATGGTCATCTTGTATAAGTTATGTACAATACCTGTATCACCTCACAGTTACCTGTGTGTGTACCGAGAAGATTTAAGATCTAGGCTTTTGCTGCATTCCAAATGTGCAATACATTCTCTCTCTCTCTCTCTCTTTCTCTCTCTCTCAGCTTACATATGCACAGGTGTGTGTGCACATGCTGTGTACGTGTGTGTAGGCCAGGGAGAGCTTCCAGTGCCCTTCTCGACTTCTCATCCATGTACTTCCTTAAGATGGGGTCTCTCTCAACCAGAGCTGCATATTTTGGTTACTGACTCCAGCGATTCTCCAATTTCTGACCCCCATGAGCTGAGGTTACAAACCTGGGTGACCACACCTAGCTTTTCAAGTGGATTCTGGGCAAGTTGAGGTTGGAGAGTTTCAGGCCCTCCCAGGTCCTCATGCTGAGCTATGTCCCCAGCCCTGCCACGCATTGTCATCATACTGTACACTGGGACCAATTCCTCTTTCACTGGGAGTTTGCCCCTTCACCAATGTCTCCCCATTCTGCCATGCCCAGCTCTGGAAGTCTTGTCCTCTGCTGATGTCACCCTGGCATCCAAAGCCCTGGCCCCTCATCTTGTTGCAGATTCTATCACCCACCCTGCAGCAAGCAGTGGAGGAAGGTCCCCTCATGATGATGTCTGGGGCAATAGTTTCAGTGGTGTGGCCACGAGCCTCCCTGCTGCTGGACATTCTTCAGTGCCCAGGAGAATCCCTACGGAGACACATTGATGTCTGATGTTCATTGAGCCGTGGTGGAGAAACCTTGCTCTACAGGACTGGTTCTTGCTTAAGTGATATGGTTGTTCTCTGCCCCCATCTCATCCCACACCCTGGTCTGCTCTGTGCCCAAGAGGCTTGCTCCCACTGCCCATGGGCTTCCCAGTCAGCCTTGGCCTGTGGGAGGTGGGATCTGACAACCAGAGCGGGGAGAGACCCCTTGCTGCTCCCTTCGTTCCAGGCTGCCTTGTTGGGGAAGTCCCTTCTCCCTGGCTTCCTCTTCCTCCTCTTCTGTTCCTTGGTTAGGCCACAAGGTGATGGCTCTGGGGCCTCAGCACCCTGATGTGACAGCTCAGCCTGCCCACAGCTCTGAGGACAGGGAAGATCTTCATGAACGCTGCTTCCACACTGTCTGAGCTGGACGCTGTGTCCTGCCAGGATTCTGATGACGCCGTCACTATGGTTTCATTAACTTCGGGGCACGGTGACCTCACTTCAGGTATCGGGTTGTTTTTCATTCTGTCCTAGGAACAGAGGCTTTGCTCAGGGGCCCCTCCTGCAACGGAGAGAGAACCCTGTCTTCCAGATGTTATAGTGACAATTGGCCGTGACTGATTCTTATTGCATAAAGAACCCTAGAGACAGAAATGAAGGCAAAATGGCCTGACTTCTGAGGTTGGTAGCCAGATGCCAGATAAGCTGGGAACACCTTCAGTTATCTATGTTTAATTATATTGTTTTTAAAAATCTTTTAATGGAGATACTGTGTGCATCTTCCTCTTGTGACAAAAATCTCTCCTGGAGTTACACCCATCCAAAAACTTGGACTTCTGCCTTGTCTCTTCCTGGGCAGGGCTGTCCTCTGAGGTATGTACTCTCATCCTTGGCTCCAGGGAGAGCAGGTCTGTCATCCCAGTTGTGCCTGCTGCAAGTTTATGTCCCCGTGAGTTAGGGAATGGGGGTCCTCAGAGGCAGCTCTGAGAAGTTCAGGCCAAGAAAGCCGGGGAAATCCCTGGGCTCTGAGCTATCTGTGCAGGTTTTCATGAACTCTGGGCCAGAAGGCCAGCACATATGTGTATCATGGTCTGATCCAGGTGTTCCCCACAAACAAATGAATGTGTTCTGGTTGATAGATCCTCAGCTGATGGCAGTTAGGGAATTACAATCTTGATGGAGCTATGTTGTTGGGGGTGGGCTTGTGGGGTTATAAGCCAGCTCCCCCTTGCCAGTGTTTGGCACACCTTCCTGCCATCGTTTGCAGTGCTATGGTGGAGGTGATATCCACCCCTCTGCTCATGCCATCATTTTCCCTGCCAGGATAGAATCTCCCCTCGAGTCCATAAGCCTAACAAACCCATTCCTCCACAAGCCGCTTTTGCTTGGGTTCTTTCTGCGCAGCAACTAGAATGCTGACTGCAACAGTCTTGGTACCAGGATGTGGGGTCATCTGTTGCTGCCACAACCCTGATTCTGTGGCTTTGGGCTTTTGGAAGTGATCTGCAGGAGGAATGTGGAAGGATTTGAAATCTCGGCCTAAGGATGCCTTGCAATGCTGTGAGCACAGCTTCATGGACCATTCTGGTCAGAGTTGAAAGACCTGAATGAATTAATTAAGATTGTGAGTTTTGGCTTACAGGGGTGAGAAAGAACTTTGTCAGGACTGTGCCAGAAGCAGTTTGTGTGAGAGGCTTACAGCGTTCTTCCTGCCTGTGTCCTGGGAACCTGTGCAGGGTTGTTTTATGTAAAGATGGATTGGTGTGAGCAGATGGAGATGGCACAGAAAGAAAGATCTTTGGGCCGAAATTGCTGCCCGTTCACCTGCAATTGTTGGAGAGATGACAACCATTGCGATTGGGCCAGCTGATCTGCATTGGAACAACAGGAAGAATGCGGACTTTTAGAAGTAAGGGGCCTGAATGCTTTGTTCTCCCCTGAATTAACAAGTTGGTAGCCCACCTGGTTCTGTGGAATAGAACAAATGCAAGAAGAGAGGGTCATTGAATTTGCAACACAGTTTTGTTTTTGAAAAGTGGCCATCCGCAATGTGAAGCAGATGTTCTAGATTGCCTGCATGGAGGCCCAATGGAGCCATGAGAATGAACTGTGGGTTGCAATGGAGACCCAGTAAGATTCCAGGACTATGGATGGCTGCCAAGGCGAGCTTCCAGCAATGGATGAAGTTTTCCCGGACTATGAGTAGCCGAGCTGGAGGGGCGGAATCGAATCTCCAAGAGACTTGTTCAAATGCAGGATCTTTGAGCTTGGAGTTAGAGATTGAGGTTTCCCTGCTTGTTTTAAATCTTGCATTATTGGTTCAATCTGTTTTTGCCATGCCTCATGTTTTGCAGTGTGAATGTTCTGTGCCATTACTGGTTTATTTTTTGGTATTATGGCTCCATTGAAAGCTGTAGGAACTTACAAGTTGAGCTAAACACATGGTATTTATATCACGTATGATTATTAATTTGTGGGGGCCAGGACAGACTGTCATGGTTTGATTCATGTGTCCCCCCACAAACAAATGAATGTGTTCTGGTAATTGATCCTCAGCTGATGGCAGTTTGGGTTTTACAACCTCACTGGAGCTGTGTTGTTGGGGGCAGGCTTATGGGAGTTATAAGCCAGCTTCCCCTTACCAGTGTTTGGCACACCTTCCTGCTGCTGTTTGCAGTGCTGTGGTGGAGGTGATGTCCACCCTCTGCTCATGCCATCGTTTTCCCTGCCAGGATGGAGTTTCCCCTCAAGTCCGTAAGCCAAATAAACCCATTCCTCCACAAGCCGCTTTTGCTTGGGCTCTTTCTGCGCAGCAGCAAGAATGCTGACTGCAACAGTGTGTGACCCTGGAAACCCTGGAGAATGGCTCACCCATTCCTCCTGATGCTTCTGTAAGAAGGAAGCACAGAGAATGCAAGCAGTGAGGGAGGAGAGGGCCTATTGCAGGCCTTGCTGGGGGAAGAGCAGCAACGCAAGCTCAAAGGAACAACCAGAGATGCTTTGGGTACAGGCAGCTGGATTGGGTAGGTCAGGCGGGCCTCATGGGGTGAACTAAATTTGTGGGTTATATCCTCACATGCACCACGGAAAATAACCAAGTTGTGGTTCTTTGGTGTTCTGGGCCATGTCAAGTCCAAGTCTTTTCCCTGCTGCCACCTGCAGAAGCCCCTGTCTAGGTCTCCATGTATGTGTGGGTGTGGGTGTGGGGGGGTCATCGGTAGGTGTGGTAAAGGGGGTCGTTGGTCCTAGGTTCAGGTCTCCCAGTGGTAGGTGTGAAAAAGGGGATTGTTGGCGCTACAGAAGAACTTTGATGTTAGGCAGGCAGTGCCCTGGAAAGACCAGATCTGAGAGATGCCAGGGTGGCCATGGAGTCTTGGCAAAGCAGCTGCAAATGTCACAAAGACTCCAAGGACCTCCTGTGTCTAGAGGGGCTGGAGCTCAGCCCAGGGAAACTAGGGGTTAGCTCCTGACAGTTCCCCGCTCCCCCTGAACTGGGGATGAAAGGCTGAGGGTTTTGGGGCCCAGAGTGGTTTAGATCAAAGGCTACTGTACAGAATACCAGGGCTTTTTCAGGCACCTCCTCTTGACTCTACTTCTGTTTACGAAGGCAGAGAGGGAAAGGGGTGAAGGAACAGAATGACAGGGGTGTGGCACGCCAACAGTCTCCTCCTGCCTGAGAGTTGTATCAATTCCAGCACCTTCTGAGGTCTCAGGATTCAAGGACCATAGTCTTGAATTGCCTCATGGTGTTTCTTCTGCTCACGGGTATTTCATGATTTTGAGTAGATAACCATGCTTAGTTCACTTAACATATAATTATGTTGAGGCTAAGACGTTTTATTGTTCCGGCTCTTCCTTTCTAAATGGTTCTACTATAACATCTTAATAGTTTCTTTTACATTTTCTCTCATCATATTTGGACCATTACATTTTAGAAATTGCTTTTGGTTTTTCATATTACTAAATTTCATCAGATCTTCATCTATTATTTTTCAAATGGTTGGTTATATATGTATGCAAGCTATAGTCTTCTGGGTCTTTCTTCCTTAACTTAGCATAAAGTTTTCAAGGTTCAGTCTTGAGATAGCATGAGCCAGGATTTCATTCTTTGTTGACAAATAATATTTCATTCTATGGAAATATCCCTCTTTTTATCCACTCATGGTGGTTTTGAATATAAATACCCCCATAGTCTCAGGTGTTTTATTTTATTTTTTAAAATATTTTAGTTATTCATTTTCAAGCAGAGAGGGAGATACACACACACACACACACACACAGAGAGAGAGAGAGAGAGAGAGAGAGAGAGAGAGAGAGAGAGAGAGAGAACACCGGGGCCATCACCTTGTGGGTCTGGCTTATGTGGGTCCTGGGGAATTGAACCTGGGGCCTTAGGCACTGGAGGCAAGTGCCTTAACTGCTGAGCCATCTCTCCAGCCCAGGTGTTTTAGATTAAGATTAAGGTTCCTACTTAAGTCTTTCGCAGGTGGAGCCCTGCTGGAGGAGGTGTGTGGCTGGGGGGGATCTTGAGTTCAGTCCTAAGGTTTTGTTATGAATCAGCTCTAGTTACAGCTGTTCATTCTGTCTCTCTGCTGTGGAAGTATGGAAGTGAGCCAGCTTCTTCTGCCATGCTGGAGCCTCCCCTGGAATCTGTAAGCCTGAAATAAACCCTTTCCCCCCCATAAGCTGCAGATGGTTGCCCCGGTAACGAGAAGGTAACTGCAACAAAACTTATCCATCAATAGATTTTTGGGTTGTTCCCTCTTGCTTGTTAATGAGCAATGTTGCTATGAACATCTGTGTATAAGTTTTTGTGAGGACATATGTTTGCATTTGTCTTAGTATATTAAGAATGTCATTGCTGGGTCAGATGATAACTATGTTTAACTTTGCTAGAAACTTCTAAACTTTTTCTGCAGTAGGTGCATCCCTTTGTGTTCTCTTCAACAACATACAGTTCCAATTTCCCTACATCCTGACCAACAAATGGGCACGCCAGGGCCTCTAGCCACTGCAAACTCCAGATGTATGTGCCACCTTATACATATGGGTACTGGGGAATTGAACCTGGGTCCCTAGGCTTTGTAGGCAAGTGCCCCAACCACTGAGCCATCTCTCAAGCCCTCTACCTGATTTTTTGAGTCAAGATCTCATGTTGAGCCTAGAGCTCACCAATTTGGCTAGGTTGTCTAGACTAGACAGCCCATGAGCCCCAGGATTTCTCTGTCTCCACCTTCCCAGGGTTGGAGGAGTTTCAAGTGTGGGCCACGCCGTTGTGTTTTTGCACGAGTTCTGGGGATTTGAACTCGGGCCCTCTTGCTTGTGTAACAAGAGCTTTATCCACCAAGCCATCTTCCTGGCAGAAGAAAGGGAGGGTGTGACTCATGAAGCCATTTTCTCCTGCTGCTTCCCACTGAGAAGAGAGGTTAGTATCTTCTTAGCAAGTTTTCTCAGGGAGAATGGCCAAGGATTTCTGTTCATTTTTCACCCGTGAGATCATATCTCAGTGCTGACTGACCAGAACAAACAAGAAACAGCCAGTAAAGGAGAAAGACGGAAGCTCCCATTTTCCTACCAACTTTCTGGAGGTGACAGTTAAACTGCTGAAGCCAAATAACACAGATAAAGGATATTGTGTATGAACATAGCCTGGGGCCCTTCCTTCAGTCGGTTTGTTTTGACGTTTACTGCATGAAACATCTTCCAAAAACACCTTCCTTCTTGTATATGCATTCGGCCTCATCAATTTTTGCTTTATTGCTAACAAATTAAACTTGTCACAGAGATGACAACAATTAAAGTGCTCATATAAAAGCTGTCTTGAGTGTGGAGAGATGGCTAGGAGATGTTACAGGCTGGCTGTGTAAGCTTGACCATCTGCTTGCAGATCCCCAGAACACAGCTGAAGCTAGTTTGGCATTGGTAGTGGCAAACAAGAGAGACCTCATCCCAACCAAGGTGGAAGGTGAGGACCAACACCCCAAGGTGTCCTCCACATGTGTGTCATAGCACACACACACACACACACACACACACACACACACACACACACACACACACAGCTCTGTGGGATCAGGAATCATGGTAGGACATTTCTTAGAAGACATATTTCCACTTCACTCTTTCAGTTAATATCTGTTACACAGAGATGTCCTAATTAGAGAAGTTTGAGGGAACTAAGGCTCTCTTAAGATAGCTGCAGAACTATTCGTAAATGAGGCATGAGGGACTCTGGTGACAGGATCTGAGGACAGAGTTCTTCCCACCCAGTGCTGGGCACCTTTGCTTGTTACATTCCTTGCTCCTCGTGGAAGCTGGCATGATTGCCCCATGTGTTCCCTCCTGCTGGCTGTGGTGGGCTGTATCCTCATTAGAAACCTGACTCAAGGTAGGCAACTGAGCTCTGTCACTTTTGGAGCTTGGAATTGAGAACAAGTAGTTGCCCTCCACATTTTCACAGACACAACTGTGGAGTCTGCCATATGGACTAAAGAGGCGAATCCAGCAGATGCAGAAGTGAGGCCTCATAGTGTATCTTCTAAGATTGTTTTAGAAGTTGAGATGGCTCCTGACCACTGAGTTCTTAATGTACCTGCCTCAGTAACTTCCTCATTTCTGGAACAAAAATACCTGAGCAGAAGCAGCTTAGGCAAGGAAGGGGATTGATTTCCATCATGCAGTTTCAAGAGGAAGTCTATAATGACGGGGAGTCATGGCAGGAGCAGGAAATCGGTGTCACATCATCACATCAGCAGGGAGGAAGCAACGAGTGATGAGTGCTCATACCCAGCCAGTTCTTACCTTTTTACACAGGTAGAACCTCAGCTCATGGAATGGGGCTTCCCACAGCAAGGGAGCCTCATCCCATATCAACTAATCTAACCTAGAAAATCCTAACAGAGATGCCAAGAGATTTGTGCTCATGGTGATTCTAAATTGTGTCAACTTGATACTTAAGCGTATTGCTTTTTTTTTT
>PVHP010048061.1:0-12659 GCA_004024765.1 Zapus hudsonius | reverse complement strand
CACCCACACACCACAGATTGTCATGAACTCTAGAAATCAAATTACTGTCAGTGACACATTATGACATTCCTGACCAAATTAGTTGACTATTCATCTGAAAACCAACAAACTCAGCCTCTACCGAACCATGAAGGAAAGGGAGAGACTTCCAGCATGATGTAGATATTCTATTATTAGCGGCCGGGAAATGGCTATTTGGAATTCTTTCCTTAACATGGCTAATCTGTCAAAGGACTGTGGAGGTCATTGAGTCCGGCTCCTGACTCAGCCTGCAGCAGACTCTAGGGATCCATTAGCATAGTCCAACAGAAAGAAGAAGAGACGCACCAGGAGAAGAAGTGTCTTACTGCACACTTGACAGCTCTGTTTTGTCCTAGGCTGCTCCAATAAAAGTAGAACAATATTTGAAGAATGACCGAAGAGCAGTTGAGGGGAGGGAACAGTCCTAGGGATAGATTTTTTTAAGTGGACTGAAAAACAAATAAAACCAAAAAAAAAAAAGAGAGAGAGAAGAGTGATCTATTCCAACAGCCTGATGAAAACAAGTGACTCAGCCAGCAATGCCAATGGAGCAGCTGGAATATGAAGGGAAAGATGGAGGCTCGGAACTCTGCCTGCTTCTATGCTTCTAATTGCTCTTAATCCACATTCCCTGGATTCATTCATCATTAATGGGCTGAAGCTATGGTCTGGAATAATGCTGGGTTAATTGTGTTTTTCAGGTCGCCAAGGACAGGAATAGATTCACTCAGGCTCAAGTAATAAGGTCCAGTGTTCAGGTGTGGATGGCCATATGTATGGCTTCTCCTTTCTCTACTTATTCACTCCCAATCCACAATCCCCTAGCTTTCAGTCTAGCTAGCTGATTCTCTCTCTCTCTCTCTCTCTCTCTCTCTCTCTCTCTCTCTCTCTTCAGGGAAAGTCTGTTCACTGATATAATTACTTAACACTCAGTTATCAGAACTTTTTCTATAAGCTACTTCCCATCCCCCATAATGGTTGCCCTTAGATTGAGTGATTGCCTCTGGTCCAATCAGTAGGTGCCCTTTGCTCAAGCTACAGATTAGGGAGGGCAGCTTCTTATGGCAAGGGACTGTAAACCAAAGCAAATTTCTTTTTGTTGTTGTTTCGTTTTTTGTTGTGTTTTGTTTTCATTCAAGGTAGAGTCTCACTCTAACCCAGGCTGACCTGGAATTCACTATATAGTCTCAGGCTAGCCTC
The DNA here is from genome assembly GCA_004024765.1 of Zapus hudsonius. Lineage (NCBI taxonomy): Eukaryota > Metazoa > Chordata > Mammalia > Rodentia > Dipodidae > Zapus > Zapus hudsonius. The sequence continues at coordinate 11,438 of PVHP010048061.1, read as the reverse complement.
CAACTCACAGGGATCCTCCTACCTCTGCCTCCCAAACGCTAGGATTAAAGATGTGTGCTACCACACCTGATCAAATTTCTTAATTTAAAAGATGGTGTGGCCTCATCTGCCTGGGCACAGAAGTCATTACAGAGAAAGTGGTGACATGAATACTGCCCTCTTGACTAGCCTGAAATGGTGACAGACATCATGGACACTCAAACCTCATCAAAACAGAGATCCAGAGTCTACAGAGAAAACAACACCAAGTCAGATCTCTATCTTGCCCCCCCCCCAAGCTTAGCAGGGAGCATCGTAGAAGAGGGGGCAGAAAGATTGTAGGAGCCTTGGGGTGGGTGGGAATAGCCTGAGACACCGTGTCCCCCATCCCTGCAGACTGACTAAGGCCTCTTGGACCCCACAGTGAATACCAATAACCCCACCAAAGACCCTCAGTAGAATTGGGGCAGGGGATATGGGATCAATGTGTGCAACCTTTTTATTTTTAAAAAAATCAATAATATTTTTAAATGTCTACCAAAAGAAAAAAGATGGTGTGAAATGGAAGCCATCTTCTGCTGGGTAGCTGTCATAATGCTGGAACGTGCTATGCATGCTGCTGGGGGGGGGGAGTTATCTACAGTCTGAGCAAGGAGTGAATCCTGCAAGCTACAAAACCAACCAGCCAGGTAAGATACACCCATGGGTGCAATAGTGGCACATATTTTATGGGTGTGATCAACTGCTCTCTGATGGGCTAGGAGACCCACTCAGTGGGTGATAATTTGTGCCTGGTATTGAGAACTGAGTCAAAAGCCTATGGCTTGCAAGGTCATAGACCCCAGAGGGAAGCTTCTACTGTTCTTTGGCTAAACAGAGATGTTATACCCATCCAAAAAAAAAAAAACACCTTCTTTCCATAGAAACCCACATTCTGGCTAGCATTTGACAAGAGATAACCACCAATAAAGGGAGAGGAGGGACAGTCTAGACAGAAGGTGGAAAAAGTTTCCATTTAAAATCATGGATTCTGGCTGGTAAATCCCCAGGCCCAGACTTGGGTCATCCCCACAGTGAGCTGTTGGCCAGGGAGACCCATGAGGTCCCCAAAACAATGCAGGTCATTGCCAAAACACTTGATTACCTGCCAGAGCTAAAAAGTAAGACCCTATTGCTGAAGACACCACTAGTCCGTGTCACCACGGTCACAGGACATCAGAATAGCATGCTGGAACCAAAAGAGAAACTAGCTCCCCCCTGGATAGCCCTCATTGTGCTGGAAATCCCTATAGGAGCCACCAAAGGAAAACATTCACCAACAGCATGAACAAGCAGGTGATCCTACAGACTCCAAAATCAACCTGACAGTCAAGAAGTACACACTTGTGCGTTAGTGGCACATAGCCTCTGCGGGTAACCAACTGTTCTGGTTGGAAGTAAGGCCTGCTCAGTGGGAGAGAACTCATATCTGGTACTAGAAACCAAGTCAGAATCCCATTGTCAGGAAACTTAGACTTCAGAGAGAAGCCACCACTGCTCTGTGGAGAAATCGAGTGGGGGGGAAAAACTCTCGTTTGCATACCTCCCTTTAACTCAAGCTTCTCTCACTCTTGCTTGGAGAATCTGCTTTATTTTACTCATGGCAGAGAAAATGAAGGAGAACCAAGATCCATCGATAAGACAAGAAGTTAACCAACTGCCCACCATGAGAAGTGCCACCTCAGCCATATCTGCCACAGCCCAGGAGAAATTGCGGAAGTGACGACATAAACACTGCTCTTACAGCTGGCCTGACAACCAGCCCCATGCTGATGGTGACAAACACGGTGATAATCAAAACCTATCAAAACAGAAATCCAGAGGCTACAGAGAACTCAACATTAAATCAGACTGTCAACAGGCCTTCCATGGCTCAGAGAACATTGCAAACGAAGGGCGAAAATATTGCAAGAGCCACAGAGTGGGTAGAAATATCTCGAGGCATGGTCCCCCACTACTCCACAGTGACTGACTGAGGCTTTCATGACCCCACAATGAATAACATAACCCCACTGAGGAAGTCCTTCAGAGTAACAGGAGCTGAGTCAAGGGGATAAAAGAGCCAGGCGTGATGGTGCACGCCTTTAATCCTAGCACTTGGCAGGCAGAGGTAGGAGGATCACCATGAGTTAGAGGTCACCCTGAGATTACATAGTGAATTCCAGGTCAGCCTGGGCTGGAGTGAGACCCTACCTCATAAAACCGAGAGAGAGAGAGAGAGAGAGAGAGAGAGAGAGAGAGAGAGAGAGAGAGAGAGAGAGAGAGAGAGAATAACCTGTTATAATTAAGATAAAAAGAAAATTAATATTTTAAAAACCTTCTAAGTGTGTATGTTTATATCTTTTGATTAATTCTGATCTCACTTTTGGCTAGAGAACTTTCTTTTTACTAATAGCTGCAAATGCCGGGAAGAACCAAGACTCGTGACAATGATAAGAAGAGGCAGCAGCAGAATGAATATGAGTGTTGCTCTCACTGCCAGCCAGAGAACTGTCTTTATGGAGAGAGCAGTTGACACTGAGAAGACTTAAAACTCATCAGAGCAGAAACTAAGAGGCTGCTTGTTGGGCCCCAGCCTAACTGAGCAAAGTTTTAGAGATAAATTTTAGAATATGGAATAAAGTCAGGCATTTTGGCACACACCTTTAATCCCAGCACTCTAGAGGCAGAAGTAGTAGCTGATAAGCCTTGATCCTGTTTGTTGAATTCTGTGTAGTTGATAGGCCTTGTTCCAGCTTGCTGAGTTTTGTTTTACTGGCAATAACCCTGCCTCCGGAAAATGATGTAACAAACTACCCTGCTGATTGGCTGTAAAACAATGCACCCTAAGGAGGCGTACTTTGCTCTGCTGTACTCTGCTGATTGGCTCCAGCCAAAAAGTTTGAATCTTATTGCTTGAGAGAAATAGGCTGAACAATGCAGCCTCGGGTTATAAAAGGGCTTTGGGTGCTCAAATAAAATGAGATTTGCCCGACAATTCTCCCGGTCTCGTGTGTTTGTCCATTCGCCTTACCTCTCCCCGATGGAGCCCTTTCTCCTGCTGGCTGGTGAGACTTGGGCTACCCACAGGGGGCCGAAACCCCATAACAGCAGCTGAGATTCTAAATGAGATTCTATCACAACCTCCAAGGCTCAGAGATCATTGCAGAAGAGGAAAGAATAAAAGGACCACAGGATGGGAAGGAGTATTTTGAGGTACTATTTTCCCAACATGAACTGAGTAGTGCATTCGTGACCCCAAATCATAACCAAGTCCCCCACAAAACCAGTCCAATACTGAGAACATCAATATTTTGACATGGAGGGAAGAGGCAGACAAAAGAATGAGATCACAGAACCAAGGAAAGACTACCTTAAAAGAGGAGGGTCTCTGTGACTCAGGGAACTGAGGGGAAGTGGGGTTGAAAAAATTGTAAGAGCCATGGTGGGGGGAATATCCAGAGACATTAACCCCCTCAGCAACAATACATAAAAGGGGGGACAACCTTGATCCCTCCTGTCCATAGCCCCTTGCCACATGGATTGATCCAGTGTGCCCACCAAGTAGGATACCCAGTGGATTGGGACCAGGGAGAAGGGAAATGGGATTATCAGCACAATATTTGCTCAATCAATGTATCTAATTTTGGACAATAAAGATAAAATAAGAGGAGGATCCTCAGAAGATGGAGGGGGGCAAAAGAGGAAATGGGATGGGAACATGTTCAAATTACTGTATGCTCACAAAGTTCTCAATTTAAAAATTTAATGAATAAATAAAACTTTAAAAAAGATGGTGAGTGTCATAGTCAGCCACAGGCCGCTGGGATGATTCTTCAAACCAGGCACAATTTTAGGGAGGAAAGTATTTATTGAAACTACAGCTCCAGGGGAAGTCCCATAACAGCAAAAGAGACTGGCCCGCTTTCACAGGTCCAAGAAGAGAGAAAAACCCATCACCTACACCACACACACAGAACAGGGAACAGGCAGGAGGGGCAAGGAGATAATTCTTTTCCCTTTATATAGTCTTAGGGTGGGGTCTTGCAATTCTGTCCCAGACTTAATGGCTTCCTGAGTCTCTGAAATTTCCTTCCTGCACTGTCCACACAGGAAACAATGATTACTTCTAGCTTCTTTGAGCTTTCTTACATCTTGCCCCTTGCTGAGAGGCTGCCTTCCTGTAAACATCCTCAGGGACCCACCCAAGATTACTTGAAAGGTCAAGTTGACAACAAAGTTTAACCATCACAGTGAGTATTGTGGTTTGTTATCAGGTCCCTCCCTCCCCCCCAAAAAAAAAAAGTCTCACATGTTGAAGACTTAAACCTCAGCTGGAGGATCCGGTCATTGACAAGTGATCAGATCATGAAAGCTGTGGCCTAATCAATGGATAAATCCACTGATGCATTCCTAATTGCATGGTATTGTTGACAGGTTATGAGCACTTTCAGAGATAGGCCCAGTTACTTGCAAATTATGTAGATATTCCTATATATAGCTTTCTGTTGCTCTGTAAAACGTGAAAGGAGTTTTGTAAAATCAAGTAATTTTGGACCCAAGCATTCTTCTGAGATCATCTCTCCAAATACTCTGGTGGCAATTATAGAAACTGAGGTCAAAGAAAGGACCATTGGCTTCATCAAGAACCCACAGTGAACACTGGCAATATCGAATGACGACAGTCTTACACTTCCAGTCCAGACCTCTCCTTTCTCCATGTGCAGGCTTCCTCAAAGCAAGGAATGCTTGAGATTAGTCCGCATGGCCAAAGATTTGGTAAAGTACTTAAAAATCTCATAACATGAAGGCTGGTATAAAAACGCAAATTCAATCTTTGTTCAATCCTACAGATTGGTTTTTTTTTAATCTATGTGATTCCTCAAAATAAGCCCCATTGATAATTCCCAGTGTCTACAACAAAAGCTGAGTGGAGGCGTGTGAAGTAATAGAATCTCTAAGGAAGACCCTTTGGTAATAGACACAGGAATCACAATGCTCTTACTCCTAACCCTCATCATTCCATTTCTAGATAGAGTTGCACATATGTCCAAATATGCATGCTCAGGACTATTCATTGTGGCGTCACTTATAATAGTAAAAGATTAGAACCAACCTGAAAATCCATCCACAGAAGACTGGTTTTAAAAAAAATGATGCTATGTTCATGCAACAGAATTGTATGAACCTCGTACAGGAAAAACAAGTCAATTTAATCTTACTGATATCAAATCAAAGAATTTATGTGTTGCTGTAGGGAAGAGCAAGGTGCATCTATTTGTATGGAAAAGAATACACAAATATCCTAAATTATACATATACATTATATACATATACATCATATAGATATAATGAATATTTGTTTATGCACAGATTTTGTCCAGAAGGTTATACCAAAAAAAGTTGACTGGATCTAAGGAAGATGAATATGGAACAATGAAGAATAAGAATGTAAGGTTTTTTAATTCTAAGCCATGTTGTTCTCTTAAAGTTTATATTATGTATATCTTTTAAAAATTAATTGATTAAATGAGTGGTAGCAAGGAGACCCTTTCAGGAACCGCTGATATTTTATCACAGCTGCGAGAGCAGACAACATTCTCTTGCTACCATTTTTATTGAAGCTTTTGCTATGTTCTGTACATTACACAGAACTTGCAGACAAAAGAAATTAAGTGTAATTAAATTAGAATTTTGCTAAATTTCTACTGTTCACTGGCATTTCATTTAATCCACAAAATTGTATGCTTGAAAAAAAAGGAGGAAAAGATGATGCTGAAACAAAATAGAGACTAATTGAGAGGAGGAAGAGATATGAAGGAGGGTGGGGAGGGAATCATAATGTTTTATTGTCTATAATTATGGAAGCTATCAATAAAAGTTTTTTAAAAAATATATTTGAAAAATTGTATGCTTGCTCTGTCTTGGCCTATACCAGAGTCTGTGGGCTTGGGGTGGGGGAGGTAGGGGGAGTGTACTTTGCCTCCAGGGCAGGCAGCTGCATCACACATTGAGGTGGTTTAAATCACATGTCCCCTATATACTTGTGTGTTTTGAATATTTGGTTGCCAGCTGATGGCAATTTGGGAGGTGGAGCCTTGCTGGAGGAGGTGTGCTATTGGGGGCGGGCTTAGGGGTGTTATAGCTGGCTCCCCTTTCCGAGAGTTTAGCTCACTCTCCTGCTTTGGTTTCCCCCTGCTATGGCAGAGGTAATGCTTAGCCTCTGCTCAGGCCATCCTTTCCCCTTGAGACTAAAAGCCAAATAAAAAACTTTCAAGCCAGGCTGGTGGCGCACTCAGGAAGCACTCCCAGCACTTGGGAGGCAGAGGTAGGAGGATCACCATGCGTTCAAGGCCACCTTGAGACTACATAGTGAATTCCAGGTCAGCCTGGGCTAGAGGAGACCCTATCTAGAAAAACCAAAAAATAAAAATAAATAAATAAAACTTTCTTCCCATCAGCTCCCATTGGTCAGGTGCTTTGTTCCAACAACGAGAAAGTAATGATGACACACATTAAACTGTAGACCATCATAAAAAGCAGGAGGGTAGGACTAGGGGCATGGCTTATCTCTGTCCTCCTTACCCTGCTCTAAACAAACAGAAATTTGTAAAGTTTTCAAACCCTGCTTCAATCCATTTCTATCCATTGCTGTTTAGTCAGTGACACAGCTTTGTGACACTGAAGAAAATGAAAAATGTTTTTGGGAATTAGCTGGAGTGACCCGGAGAGGCCACCCCCTACCCCAAGAGGGGCTGGGAAGTGGGGAGTGGAGTGCCTGCAAGGGGGCCACAATTATTCTGGAAGATTCCCACAAGAGCAATACTTCCGAGACTACACCTCCACCTGGTTCAACAGTTCAGGAAGCTCAGATTTCTCATATTGCCCAACAGGTATCATCATTATCAGAAAGGGAGGACTCCTGGCGCCTTTAATCCCAGCACTCGGGAGGCAGAGGTAGGCGATTGCTGTGAGTTCAAGGCCAGCCTGAGACTACAGAGTAAATTCCAGGTCAGCCTGGGCTAGAGAGAGACCCTATCTCGAAAAACAAACAAACAGAAAGGGAGGACTCATCTGACACAGAAAGCTCACGGGGTCCCAGCATGATGCCCATCTTACAGAAAAATGTTGAATGACCTCTCTTCTGAGGGAACACGAGGCAGAAAAGGAGATGGAGAAAATCCTGGAGACTTCCATGTCTATTCCAACTTCCATCTATCAGACTAGCAGCAGACAGTACATTGCCATTGCCCCAAATGAAGCCTTCCAGTTGGCCAGTCCAGGCCCAGGTGGAGTGCAGGGGCTGCAGGCGTGAACCATGACAAATTCAGACAGTGCTCAGCAAGGTGCAATGCTCCAGCATGCCCAGACCTCTGATGGACAGCAAGCACTTGTGCGTGGTTGTGCAAACTGCATCTGGAGAGATGCAGACCCATCAGATGCGAACCACACACTGGTGATGACATCTCCCGAGACCAACTAAGACAGATGACCCCCAACTGAAAAGAGAAATAAGATCGATGAAAACCAGAGAAGCCTCTCGAGAATGTCAAAGAAAGAAGAAAGAGTATGTCAAATGCCTGGAAAATCAAGTTGCAGTCCTGGATAGAAGAGTTACAAACCTTGAAGGATCTTTATTCTCATAAAAGTGATTCCTTACAAATAAAATATTTTTGTGGACTGGCTTAAAAATTAGATGGATTTCTTTCTAGTGGAGTTTTAGAAATTAAAAGGGCAAAAGTGAAGCTAAATTTTTAAAAATATTTTATTTATTTGCAAGCTGAGAGATACAGGGGGGGCCTCTAGCCACTGCACACAAACTCCAGATGCATGCACCACTTTGTGCATCTGGCTTATGTGGGTACTGAAGAATTGAACTCAGGTCCTTAGGCACTGGAGGCATACGCCTTAACCGCTGAGCCTTCTCTCCAGTCCCTGAAGCTAATTTTTATTTAGGCTTTTGCAATGCAAAGGTAAATATCTTATGCAAGAGACCTGGTCTCTGAGGATGAAGTGGAAAATGGCCGTAAGCTGCTGGCAAAACAGAAAGCACAAGAAACACCCCAAAGAAGCCAGAAATGAACATCAGCAAGGCAACTTTTTAAAATAATTGTCAGTCCAAACATGGCATATCAAATGAAAGTCAGTAAATTGACTTTGTAAATCATTTTACCTTGCAAAGTTTGCTTTTCTTACTTGGGATTCACCTTTTTCAGTTGTATGTGGATTTTCTTTCTACCAATAAATTCTAAATTACAAATGTAAAAAAAAAAGTTATTCGGCTGGAGAGATGGCTCAGTGGTTAAGGTGCTGGCCTGCAAAGTCTAACAACCCAGGTTCACTTCCCCAGTACCCACATACAGCCAGATGCACAAAGTGGTTCATGCATCTGGAGTTTGTTTGCAGTGGCTGGAGGCCCATTCTCTCTGTCTCTCTTCTATCTCCCTGCTTGCAAATAAACAAAAAAAAGTTAATGCTACCAACTCTTCCTTTGGAACATTTTCTTCAGGTGAAGGAGAGAAGGGAGCTTAGACCTCCCACCAACCCTGGTTCCCTGGGAAAATTGTGATTTTTCAATGGGAACAAAGACAGGGTTGGTATTTTCCCCATACATCTTTTTTTTGCCCCATTTCCATATGTTCTATATTGATGTAATCCCTAGGTTGTAAATCAAGGGTGGCTACAAATTCTTTGACACGCTTTTTCTTGGGAGAAACTATTTGTTTTGTTGTGTTTTCTATTTTTTTTTATTTTGGGCTGCCTGTGATAGCCTTGACCGGTGGAATATGACGGAGTTGGTGCTATGCCAATTTCAAGTTTAGAGTAAGAACTGGCAGACTCAGGAGGGAGCCACTGTGTAGCACTCCAAGTTCCCTTCTAGGGAGAACACGTGGAGGTACCCTAAGTCTATAGAGAGGGTAAAGTTCAAAGTCTATAATCCAGTCCTATCAAGACACCAGCCATGTAAGTGAATTCTACTTGCACCCTACTCCAGTTTAATAATACCTGTTTAAATCACCCAATCAAACACTGTTCTAATTTATGACCCACAAATTGACATTCTATAATTAAAAGGTAATGGGGTACAGACACTAAGGTTACCCTGCTGTAATTCATAACCCCGAAACCACACTGATGAAAATTGAACACTGATACCTTCAACACTCTTCTACTCAACATTCAGTCTTTCCATAATTATCTAATTATTATTCGTGCTGTCTCGTGCCAGGTAGCCATAACTACTGGGAGGAGGGGTGAGGTCCAAGTCAAGATAACAGAAGTCTTCCATAACTTTCATACTGTGGGAAGAAAGTTTGCTATCCTAGACTGGCAAAACTGAGACCATCCCCTCCCTCCAGGACGTCAGAGTTTATGGCCAGGGATCCTAGCGTTTGCCAGCCCACAGGGAAGGTCCTCTGGATGTGCCCACCCACCCCAACTCTCCGCTCCTGACCCCAGTAGATCATGTCCACTGGCTGCATGGCAGCCAACTCACAGGTTGTCACATGGATGTTCTTGGAGGTAAGACGAAAGCCAGGTCCTCTGGGCCAGGCCTTGCCTTCTTAGGCTGGGATGAGAGGAGAGCCAAGTCTTGGAAAGAGAGATTCCTGGATGAACTTCCCTCAGCCCACAGCGACTGGCAGTTACCACCCACTCTAGCCCATGTGCCTGTTCTCACCAACCCACAGGGTTGCCAAGGCCTGAGGGAGGTGGCACTGGGTAGAAATCATAATTAGAGATTTCATCACACACTTCAGCTCCTTAAGAACAAATTCTTCCTGACAATATGCAAATCTATTGTTTGACTTTCAAACATCCAACTAACTTTCAAACACACTGTTGGAAAGTCATCAGATACAAATGTGAGAGGCTACCTGTTCTGAATTAGAGACATGGCCCTGAAATTTAAATAGAGCATCTCTGGGGTTGAAACAAGAATGGAATATTCAAAACACGTGAAAGAAGACATTGAGGGTCAGCAAATACAGTCCAGCAAGGACAATATGGACAGAGAGGCTCTTCTATAGGGAAAGGGAGTCCTTTGCCCCTCTTGGATCCTCGGCTTTATGGCAGGAAATTCACATTTGATTTCATAGAGGATTTCTCACCACTGACTATTCAGACACATTCAAGAGGTGGTAGACCATCTGAGTATTATGATAGATGAATACCTTTGGATACTTTGGGGAAGACAGGTGTTTGAGGGAATTTGTTTTTTTTTTTAATATTTCATCTTCCTGAGTCATCTTGACAATTTTTCAATTCCCTCACCTCAAATCAAATATTTTCCAAAAAAATGTCATGGTATCCTTGGGTGGGGTCTATCCAGTCAGACCTAGGGGGAGCAAAAGAGGAAGGAGGGAAGGAGAGAGCCACTCAGGTCACCTGCCTGGTTACCTAGAGTGGTCCCATTTCACTAAGCATCAAGCAAACCTCTATTCCTTCTGCTTTGTTCACCTGATCTCTTTCAATTTCTTTTTCCTTTCTTCCATTACCCTAAGGGAGTCATCTAGCCATTCTGCCTTTTTTTTTTTTTTTGCATGCAAAATGTAACAGTTCCTTTTTCTTCTTTCAGATAAAGGCAGGCTCCAGGAGGGGAAGAAATAAGCGCCAGGCTTCTTCAAATTAGCTCTGAAATAAAAGTCAGTGCCAGATGTTATATAAAAGATGACGTAATCCTAAAGCACTTCATTATATATGCAGCTTGGCTCCTCAGCCCAGGAGGAGTTTATTACATTTTTGTCAATTCCATTTTCTATACCCACATCATTTTTACATAATCTTTTCGTGCCTGACAGACATCTTGAAAGTTTCACAGTAACACATGAAGAAGTGTGGGAACAACACAGGGAAGCGGGTTAGCAGTTTACAAATAATGGTGCTAACAAGTCGGATTTGTCCTTGAGATACAAATCAGGGGGAAATGGTCCATCCGTGCAGGAGAGAAGCACATTTATTTTAGAGAAATCGAGAAGAAAGCGCAGCACCATTCCAGCTGACACTCTGTTCTTTCCGAATGTGCACCAAATCTATTCTACAAGTAGGAAAATAGTAGGAAATGTCAGTCTAAACTTATTCGTGCCATTCTCTTCCTTTTCCTAATAAGTTCCTGACTGGAAGTGAAATAGATATTTCACTTGGAACATGGACTAAGATCGAACTTCCTGTCTTTTCAGAATGGCACAAAATTAAGAAGAAAATACATCGTTTGAACCAGTGAACTATCTAGCGGCTAAGATGCTCTAAGTGCTAAACCCAGGACTGATTGATTAGAGCCTCTCTCTAGGCAGGTGCCAAGCTGCTCTCCCTGGTCCTTCCTGGACACTCGCGGCCCCACTGCCCTCTAATGGCAAAAAGTGGCATTGCAGGCTGCACCCTTCATCTGCAGCTCTTAGTAAATTATGGATTGGGGATCCCAGCAGCAGGGGGGGCTCCCACCC
>PVHP010048060.1:0-12668 GCA_004024765.1 Zapus hudsonius | reverse complement strand
TTACCTTGCTTGTTCTCTGTTCCTTTCCTGGGGTCGGTTGCTTGTCTCGTCTGCATGGGATATCTCATGTAGTATCTTTTGAAGGTTTGGCTTTGTGCTCAAGTAATTATAAAGCTGATTAGTCTCATGGAATACTTTAATTCCTCCATCAATTATGATGGATAACTTTGCTGGGTAGAGTAGTCTAGGTTGGAATCCGATCTTCTTTAGGCCTAGAATCGCTTTGTTCCTAGCTCTCCTGGCTTTTATGGTTTCTATGGAGAAGTCTGAAGTAATTCTGAAGGGATTTCCTTTATATGTGAGTTTCTTTTCTCTCGTTGCTCTGAGGACTCTCTCTTTTTCCTCAATGTTTGGCATTGTAACTAAGATGTGTCTTGGAGTGTTCCTCCTTTGATTCAAATTGTTTTGGGTCCTCTGTATCTCTTTCAGCTGTACTGGATTATCTCTCGCCAAGTATGGGAAGTTTTCTTGAATGATTCTGTGGAAAATATTTTCAATGCCCCTAGTTTGGTTTTCTTCTCCTTCTGGGATACCCATTATCCTGAGATTACGTCTTTTTATGGTGTTCCACATTTCCCTTGAGTCTTGTTCACTTGTTCTTTTGAATTTTTTCAGGGTTCTGATTTCTCTCGAATTCTCCTCTGTTCTGTCTTACATGTCTGAGGTTCTGTTTTCCCAGTGATTGATCCTGTTGGTAAGAGATTCTTGGGATGTTCTTATTATCTCAATATGGTTTTTGTTTTCTGCAACTTCTTTTTGGGTTGCTTCTATCATGTTGTTGAGATGTGATTTCATTTCCAGGTTTGATTTCATTATTTCTTCCTGACATTCATTCTTATATTTGCAGATGTCTTCAGTTAATTTGGAAAGCTGGTTTTTGATACCTTCAGTTTGCTGGCTTGCCTTTAGTTCTGATATGTCTCTTCTGACATCCATTTGGTTCTCCTCCATTATATTAAGTCTGTTGGAAATGCTAATAAGCTGACTTTGTACCCTTTCAAGATGTTGGTCCATCTTTTCTTGCATGATATTCCAAGGTATTTGATTTTCTCAGAGACTATAGGAAATGAGACAGTCTCTCTGATGTCTTGGCTACTGATTTTTGTGTTATCATCATCCGTTTTAATTGATTTTGGTGTAAAGTCTATTTTGTCAGAGATTAATGTAGCCACACCTGCTTGCTTTTTACTTCCACATGTCTGTTAAACTGTTTGCCATCCTTTTACTCTAAGAAGATTGTTGTCTTTTAGAGGTAAGGTGCATTTCTTGAAGGCAGCAGATTTAAGGGTCCATTTTTCTAATCCACCCTGTAAGTCTGTGTTTTCATAGAGGTGTTAAGTCCGTTTATATCACGGTGATATCACTCTGAGTTTTGCTCTAACCCCTGCCATGTTGAAGGATTAATGGCGGTTGGTGCCTGTGTTGCTGTTATTAGAACCCTGACTGTGATTGTCATGCCTGATCTCTAGTACTCTTCTGAGGTAGATTTCTTGTTTCTTCTGTGTGGGATATGTCCTGTAGGATCTTCTATAATTTTGGCTTTGTGTTCAAATAGTTGTAGAGCTGGTATACTTCATGGAACACTTTCACTTCTCCATCTATCATGAGAGATAACTTTCCTGGGTACAGTAATCTAGGTTGAAAGCCATACTTCTTTAGGCCCTGAAAAGCATTATTCCAAGCCCGTCTGGTTTCTAATGAGAAGTCTGAGGAAAGTCTGATGGCTTTTCCTTTATAAGTTACGGTTTGCTTTCCTCTAGCAGCTTTGAGTATTTTCTCTGTACTTTCTATGTTAGGCATCTTAATTATAATGTGTCTTGGAGAATAATTCTTTGTGTCCTGTCTGTTTGGAATCCTCTGGGTCCCTTGGAAGTTGATTGGGCTTTCTCTTGTTAAATAGGGACAGTTTTCTTGAATAATTCTGTTGAAGATATTTCCTATGCCCTTAGCCTGGGTTTCTTCTCCCTCTGGGATCCCCATGATTCTAATATTTTGCCTATTTATGGTATCCCATAGATCCCTCAAATTTTGCTCACTTGATTTCTTCAATTTATTCAAGCCTATGACATCCTTATTAATTCCTTCTGACTTGTCTTCAACTTCTGATATTCTGTCCTCCAGATTGTCATCTCTGGGACTGATTGATTGAAGGGAGGTTTTTAACATCTCCTTTTCATTATTGGTTTCTGCTATAATTTTTTTATAGTCTCCAATTCTTTGATGAGATCCAATTTCCAATCTATTTTTGTTTTTGCTTGGGAATCCTGTTAATCATTTTTAAGCTTTCTGAAGTCCTCATCAAATTTAATCAATTGATTATCTAGTTCCTCCCGTAGTTCATTAGTCTTCAATTTACTTAATGTGTTTCTGAATTCATTCATATTTCTCTCCATTATATTCAGTCTGGAATCTATGCTTGAGTTAGAAAGCTTTATCTCATTCATATCTTTTCTCATAATTTTCATATCAGCCATTAACTGTTTCATATTTGCATTGCAGTTGTGGTCAGGAGTCATATGTCTTCTCTTGTTGTATTGTTCACTTCATGAGTAGGTAGTGGCCATCATCGTCCTTTTTTATTGCTGTTAGTTTAAAGTCTATTTTGTCAGATATTAGAGTAGACACACCTTTTTTATTCTTCCCACATGCCTGGAAAATTGTTTTCCACCCTTTTACTCTCAGTTGGTTACTGTCTTTAGTGATGAGGTGTGTTTCTTGAAGGCAACAGATAGAAGGGTCCATCATCCTGATCCAACCTGCTATGCTGTGTCTTTTTATAGGAGAGTTGAGTCCATTTACATTCAAAGTTATAACTGTGAGGTTTGCCATGTTGTAGAGAATATGGAGGTTGATATCTGAGCTTTTGCTGCTATCTCTTTTGTGTTACCTTGCTTGTTCTCTGTTCCTTTCCTGGGGCCGCTTATTTGTTTCATCTGCCTGGGATATTTCATTAAGTATATTTTGAAGATTTAGCTTTGTGCTCAAGTAACTGTAAAGCTGATTAGTCTCGTGGAATACTTTAATTCCTCCATGAATTATGATGGATAACTTTGCTGGATAGAGTTGTCTAGGTTGGAATCCGTTCTTCTTTAGGCCTTGTATCGCTTTGCTCCAAGCTCTCCTGGCTTTTAAAGTTTCTAGGGAGAAGTCTGATGTGATTCTGATGGGTTTTCCTTTATATGTGAGTTTCCTTTCTCTCGTTGCTCTAAGGACTCTCTCTTTTTCCTCAATGTTTGGCATTGTAACTAAGATATGTCTTGGGGTATTCCTCCTATCATCCAATTTGTTTGGGGTCCTTCGTATTTCTTTTGGTTGTACAGGATTATCTCTTGCCAAGTATGGAATGTTTTCTTGAATAATTCTGTTGAAAATATTTTCTATATCCCTCGTTTGGTTTTCTTCTCCTTCTGGGATTCCCATGATCCTGAGATTAGGTCTTTTTATGGTATCCCACATTTCCCTTGAGTCTTGTTCACTTGCTCTTTTGAATTTTGTCAAGGTTCTGATTTCGGTTGAATTCTCCTCTGTTCTGTCTTCCATGTGTGAGGTTCTGTTTTCCCAGTGATTGATCCTGTTGGTAAGAGATTCTAAGGATGTTCTTATTATTTCAATATGGTTTTTGTTTTCTGCAACTTCTTTTTGGGTTGCTTCTATCATTGTGCTGAGATGTGATTTTATTTCCATATTTGATTTCATTATTTCTTCCTGACATTCATTCTTATACTTGCAGATGTCTTCACTTAATTTGGAAAGCTGGTTTTTGATACCTTCAGTTTGCTGGCTTTCCTTTAATTCTGATATGTCTCTTCTGACATCCATTTGGTTCTCCTCCATTATATTAAGCTTGGTGGCAAAGCTAATGAGCTAACTTTGTACCCTTTCAATATGTTGGTCCATCTTTTCTTGCATGACTAACATTAAGTTCTCCTTAGAATCTGTGCCAGTATGATCAGGGTTTAGTGTTGTTTCTTCCTGGGCCTGCCTCTGCTCTCTCCTTTTAGTTGTGCTGTTGATGTCATTTGGCGTGGTTTCCTCAGCTGGTGTAATATTCTTGCGTTGAGGTCTGCCCACTTGAGGTGGTTGGTGGGATGCCTTTGAGATATCTGATCACTGGTAAGGTGCAACTGTGGGAAAGCAGCCGGTCTGGGTGGAAAGGTAGCCAGTTCCAGGGGCGGGAATCCAGCTGGGTCGAGGTGGGATAGCAGCTGGGATGTGGGGTGGGAAAGCAGCCCGATCCTGGGCAGAAGAGGAGCCGGTTCCCTGGGATTGAAAGCATCTGGTCCCGGGACAGCAAAGCAGCCTGACCCAGGCAGAAAAGGCAGCCAGCCCTGGTCAGGAAAGAAGCCAGGTCTGCTGGTGGGTGGGAAGGTGGGCGGCTCGGCCCCAGGGTGCTGGGGAGCTGGCAGGATAGGGCTCTGGTGTGGCAGGAACGTGAGCGGCCTGGGGATGTGGGGTGCCAGGAAGCCGGCAGGCAAGGGCCCCGAGGTGGTGGGCACATGGGTGGCTTGGGCCCCAGGGTGTCGGGAAGCTGGCCACTAGGATTCCAGGGTGGCGGGAAGGTGGGTGGCTTAGAACACTGGAGCAGGTCCTGCCGGCTGGGCTGTTATACTCACTGCCTCTGGTGCACCCTTATGATAGTTGCAGGTTCCAATCAGAATAATCTGTTTCTAGAAAGTGTCTGAAGTAGAGGTCCTGGCTATTGCTTGCGTCCACGGCCTGGATCACTGCTAAAAACCCTAACCTCTGTTCCCCTAGGGACACCACGTGGCTTCTAGTTCACCATCATGTACCGGAAGCTTAAGAAAGTAGAATTGAACAAACACTTTTAAAAAGAGTCTCATAGATTCCTCAAATATTAACATGCAAGTCTAGTGCTAGACATATTCTCAGTACAAATGGAATAATAGATCCATACAAAAGTATGTATAAAATGCTTATAACAATATTATTCATAAAAGTCAAGAGAAAAGAACTACCCCAAAGGCCATCAACTATTGAATAGACAGATTAAATATAGTATAAATATACATTTTCATATTGTTCAATCCCCAAAAATGAACCATTGATAAATGCTACAATATGAATAAACATTTAAAACAAGCTAAGTGAAAGGAGCCAGTCACAAAAGATTATATTCTAAATTGATTCATCATTATTGGATTACTGACTGTGGATGCAATGTTGATGCAATGTGACAAGCCATGCTTTAGTCCTGTCATCGTATTTTCCATGCCATGGTGAAATGGATGTCCTCAAACTATGAACTGAAATAAACTCTTCCTCTCTTAAGTTGTTTCTTATCAGGCATTTGGTCACAAAAATGAGAAAATATCAAACCACATATATTCTGATTTATAAATCTGTTGGGAAGGGAATGGAAGACCAGGAAAAGGAACACAAAGAAAGGAAAGTGAAGGGATAGAGACAGTGCACTTATGACCCCACAGTGGCTACTAGTATCCTCCCATAAGGCCTGCACTCTTCTGGGCCCATCAATATTTTGGCATGAAGGACAGATGAGGATAAAAGAAATGAGACAACAAAACAGAGGTAGAACGATCTAGAAAGAAGGTATCATTCAGTGGAATATGGTTGGATGAGAGGGGATAAAGAGGATAAGAGGACAAAAATATGATTGACCTACAGTATATTCATATAATAAGGTTCTCAATAAAAAAAAATCCTGCACCATTCACTGTGTCTGCAACTCTGCCTCTTGCTGTGATATTCTGACTCTGCCTGTTTACATTCTGTGTATTTCATGCTCTGATTTTCTTCATGAGGAGGAGACACTGTATCTCATCAATTACCTGCTCCAGAAACTGGAGCTGTTGTAATTTCTGGTGACTGGTGGTTTCAATGTGATACATTTTTATTTTATAATGAATGTCAGTTTTCATCAGCTCAAATGTCTTCATGACACAATATGACTTGAAAGATACTTCTTTCCAGCTACTTCTAATTAGATGCTGGTCTTGGGTGTGAAGGCACCTTCTAATTAGGCCTGAGGTAATCATGAGAAATCACAGTTGATTATATGCTGCAAATTTGATTCAGGAAGATCAGGTCCAACATTCACTGCTATAGGACATCAGACAGGCAGACATATTTCATCTTTCTCATCTCTGTTGCCTCAAAACATCTCCTTCTCCTTTATATTCACAGAATTCAAGAAACTTATTTTGCATTATAAGTGGACCACCAACTAGGATGAAGGCAAATGTTCTAACAGTTCTAAAGACACACAATAGTCAAATAGCAAAGCCAGTCAGAAATATTTGGGAAATGTCACATGTATAGACTTTATGGTTAAAGGGAACTTGTGAACTAGTAGAGAAGTGACTGTAATGGCACACCGGTTTTTTGTACACAAATTAGAAAGGACTTTAGCAATGCTAAATGAATTCATGGAAAATTCATTGACATATTTTATGAATAATTCCTTCTTTCAACACTTGTCAATCTTTTAGTGGACATTTCAGTTTAATGATTCTTTGAATCACAAATATTAAAACATCTTATATCTAATTCTGACAGGATTTAAGTCAAATCACACCTGTTGAATGAGAGTAAACAAAAGTGAAATTATGAAATTCATACAATTCTGAATGAGAACCAACTGGCCTGTTATTTTTTGTCTCTGTGTAGTTTTAATAAATCAGTTCAGGTGCCTTGATTTGTAGATGAATTCAAGAAATAACTCTCACTTCAGTGACTGAGTGAAATTTTCTGTTTTGTGAATGAAAGTTTCTTTGGATTCTATATAACTGATGAAGAGGATGTAACATATCTATTTTTAACCAATAACTACTAAAATAGAACAAAACAAAATAAATTTTCACTCTTGCTTCAGTATACAATGCTTCAATGATTCGAGAAACTCTATAATACAGCAAGCAAAAGAAAGACTGTACAGGTTACACTGTTATGGTGAGCTCTAGAGCTAGTCTATCTAATTAGCTGCTTTGCTAGGTCTATTGCCTAGGCTGTCAGGTCAAGGGGTTTGGACATTCTATCTCCACCTACAAGTGCATAAATAAAGACTGTTGTGTTTTCAGGACTTCTGAATAGCTGTATTCCAAGAAAATTTATCTGTCTTTGACTTATGGTCCTGCATAAAGTAGACAGTATACTCACTATGTTCTCATTACTGAGATAAAACACCCAACCCAAAAGCAGCTCATGAAAAGAATGAATTTTGTTCAGGCTTACAGTTTTGAGAGCAAAGTTCATTATAGCAAACAAATCTAGCTCACTTTATCACACATCTACAGGAGAGAGAGAAAGCAACAAGAGCAAGGTAGCTATAAACACCAAATAAAATAAACTCAAGATATACTCCCCATGACCCACCTCCTTCATCAGGGCTCCACTTCAAAAGGGCTCCATTATTTGGGTAATAAATAGGAAGTTTAAACACAAGCACTTGCGGCTATAGGGAACATTTAAATTCAAATCACCATATTCTGATCCTGGCCTCGTGGACACATGATCATCTCAGTATAAAATGCAGTCAGTCTGACATTCAAATTTTACATAAGATTCAAGACAATCTCTTAACTATGAACTCTGTAAAATCAAATCATATGTTATACACTTGCACAGAGAAAAGATTCTCATTGCAAAAGGGAAAGCATAAGAAGTAAAGACAACTAACATGAGATTAAAAAACAGCAAGACAAACATCATATCATGCAGGTAGGGTGTAGTCCAGTAACTGACATATATGATATATGCCTCTGGCTACAAAAGATCAAGTTCTGCCCCTGTACTGTGCTGCTAGCTTTTTGAGCAGATCCACCCAAGCAAAAGTGATCTGCATTCATTAGTGGCAAAACAGCAGTCCTGGCATCTCCAAAATCCTGGGGTTCCCAATGCAACCCTTGGTTCACCTTCACAACTCCATGTGATTGTCTCCAGGCAGAGATTTCAACCCCATTTCACAATGCTGCATCCTTAGCACAGTGTGTACTTCAAGACCTAATTTTCTGTATTCCTCATGCTTCTAAAACCAGTAACTGATAGGCAAGATAGCCAAATTAGGAAATCCAGAGGGCAGGGATGAGTTTACCTTGGAAGAGTAGGATACTCCTTCATTACATGTCCTTTAGTCCCCTTACCTTCAAAAGAATGTGCAGGCTTACTAGCTTGGATTTTCATTGGGTTAGGCTTCACTTTTAAGGCATCTTTTCCATTATTTCTATACAGAACAATTTTCCATCTTTAAGAGGTAGTAATCTCTTTAACTTCTTAAGTGTCATCAAATCAGTTTCTGTGCCTAAGAATCCAGACATGCTTACATTTCTTTCTGTGATAAATTTTACATTTCATGTTTTATCTTCTTTCAAAGATACCAATGGAGGACTAGAGATATTTTGCAGTGGTTAGAAGCACTTGATTACAAAGCCTGATGCCCTGTGCTTGACTCCCTAGTACTCACTTAAAGCCGGATGCACAAAGTGGTGCATGAATCTCGACTTTGTCTGCAGTGGCAGATGCCCTGGCATGGCATGCCCATCCTTTCTCTCCCCCACTCAAATAAAAAAAAGTTTTCAAAAACACCCAAACATACCAATCCATTACTATTAAATTCATCTTTGTTCATATTATCAGGTCATGGACAAAACACAGTCAACATTTCTAACAACAACCCAGTTTCAATAATGTCCTTTCTTTTGCCCTCTGAACCCTTATGAGCCATGCCTTCACAGTACATATTTCTCTCTACATTTAAGATTTTCAAACTTTTACCATACACAAATCTCTGCTTATAGCACTAGAATTCTTTTCTAGTCCAAAGTACCAAATCCTTTCATTTTCCTCCCACAAATGAGTTCCAAAAGACTAAAATCCACATATTCAGTTTCATGGCAGCAATGGCTCCATTCTCAGCACTGATTTTTCTGTAGCAGTTACATTGTCATTACTGGGGGCACGGGGAATTACCTCACCATAAGCAGCTTATGGGAGGAACATATTTATTTCAGACATATAGTTTTGGGGGAAAGTGGCATTATAATGGATCATATGAGAGAGAGCGGGGGGGGCAGAGAGGGGTACAAAGGCAAGCAACATAAGAATACCCAGTAGACTGGGCTGAAGAACCACCTTCAGTGGTATACCTCCTTCATCAGGACTCCAACACCCTAAGGCGCCATTAAGTTGAAAGTTTCAACACAAACACCTGAGGCTGTTGGGGTCATTGACAACTGTTGTGGTCAGCTTTCTAGTTGCTGCACAGAAAGAACCCAAACAAAAGTGGCTTGTAGAGGAATGGGTTTATTTGGCTTACAGACTCGAGGGGAGACTCCATCCTGGCAGGGAAAACAATGGCATGAGCAGAGGGGTGGACATCACCTCTGCCACAGCATTGCAAACAGCGGCAGGAAGGTATGCTAAATACTAGCAAGGGGTAGCTGGCTTATAACCCCATAAGACCACCCCCAACAACACAGCTCCATCGAGGTTTTAAAACCCAAACTGCCATCAGCTGAGGATCGATCTATCAGAACACATTCATTGGTTTGTGGGAGACACCTGGATCAAACCATGCCCACAACCAAAACACCACAGGGAGAAAGTAACAACTCAAAATCCAGTAGAAAAATCTAATTAAAAATTATTTTAGGGCTGGAGAGATGGCACAGCACTTAAGTCGGTTGCCTCCAGAGCCTAAGGACACGGATTCAACTCCCCAGTACCCATGTAAGCTAGATGTGCAAAGTGGTGTCTTGCAGTCAGCTTCCTAGTTGCTGTGCAGAAAGAACCCAAGGAAAATTGGCTTGTGGAGGAATGTGTTTATTTGGCTTATGGATTCAAGGGGAGACTCCATCCTGGAAGGAAAAATGATGGCATGAGCAGAGGGGTAGACATCACCTCCGCCACAGCACTGCAAACAGTGGCAGGAAGGTGTGCCAAACACTGACAAGGTGAAGCTGGCTTATAACCCTCATAAGCCTGCCCCCTACAACACACCTCTAGCTAGGTAGTAAACCCCAAACTACCATCAGCTGAGGATTGATCAATTAGAACACAGTCATTTGTTTGTGAGGGACACCTGGATCAAACCATGACAGTCCTCACCTGGCCCCACAATCTAATAATGATACATGATGTAAATACAATGTCTTCAGCTCAACTTCCAAGTCCCCACAGCTTTCAAATGAGCCATAATACCAAAAAATAAACCCATAATGGCACTGAACATTCACACTGCAAAACATGAGGCATAGGAAAAACAGATTGAACCAATGCAAGATTTAAAACAAGCAGGGCACCATCAATCTCTAACTCCAAGTTCAATGATTCTAACCAATAACAAGTCTCTTAAAGATATGATTCCGACCCTCCAGTTCGGCTACTCACAATCTGGGAAAATTTCATCCGGTGGTGGCAGCTCGCCTTGGCAGCCATCCTGGCATTTCATTGGTTCTCCATTGCAACCCACAGATCATCCTCATGACTCCATCTGGCTTCCATACAGGCAATATAGTAAACCTGCTTCACATTGCCAATGGCCATTTTTCTAAAACAAAACTGTTTTGCAAATCCAATGACCCTCTCTTCTTGCATTTGTTATATTCCACAGAACCAGGTGGGCTACCAACTGGTTAATCCAGGGGAGAACAAAGCATTCAGGCCCCTTACTTCAAAGAGTCTGCATTCTTCCTGTTGTTCCATTGCAGGCCAGCTGGCCCAATCTCAATGGTTGTCATCTCTCCTGAAACAATTGCAGGTGAACGAGCAGCAGTTTTGACCCAAGATCTTTCTTTCTGTGCCATCTCCATCTGCTCACACTGGTCCATCTTTACATAAAACAACCCTGCCCAGGTTCCCAGGACACAGGCAGGCAGAACACAGCAAGCCTCTCACACAAACTGCTTCTGGCACAGTCCTGACAAAGTTCTTTCTCACCTTGTAAGCCAAACCTCACAGTCCATAGTTTCTTACTACATTCAGGTCCATCAAGTTGAACTTACAGTACTGCAAGTTATCTCTCAGGACGAATTTTCCAATCTGTCCATGTTTCTCCTGCAGATCACTTCCAAAAGACCCAAAGCCACTGTCATGGTTTGATACAGGTGTCCCCCACAAACAATTGAATGTGTTCTGATAGATCGATCCTCAGCTGATGGCAATTCGGGAATTAGAACCTCACTAGAGCTGTGTTGTTGGGGGTGGGCTTATGGGGGTTATAAGCCAGCTTCCCCTTGCCAGTGTTTGGCACACCTTCCTGCCGCTGTTTTCAGTGCTGTGGCAGAGGTGATGTCCAGCCCTCTTCTCATGCCATTGTTTTCCCTGCCAGAATGGAGTCTCCCCTCGAGTCCGTAAGCCAAATAAACCCAGTCCTCTAGAAGCCACTTTTGTTTGGGTTCTTTTTGCGCAGCAACAAGAAAGCTGACTGCAACAGCCACAATTCCCCATTACCCATGGAAGCCAGTTGCACAAAGTGGCGCCTGCATCTGGAGTTCATTTACAGTGCCCAGAGGCCCTGGCACACCCATCCCCTCTGTGTCTCTCTCTCTCTCTGTGTGTCTCTGTCTCTCTCTGTCTCTCTCTTCCCTCTTTCTCTGATTACAAATAAATAAAAAAAAATAAAGGACTCCAACATCAGAGATCATACATTTTACAGAGTGAGGAAACACCAAAGGTGAGGCCAGGAGATTCAGATGCCAGAAGAATGAGTAGCCAAGAGATCCAGGAGATTTATTATATACAGAAGAGACCCAGAGTGCAGAGGAAAATCATACATGTAACAGAAGAAGTAAACAGAAATAAACCCCAGCAAGAAGCAAGTGTTCTTCCCTCTCTTAACCAGGCTGAGAGAGGGAGGAATTTAAAACACTGGTATGTCTGTGACAAAGCACAGATAATTCCCCTCCCCATTCCTACCAAGTCTGAGAAAGGAATAGTTACCAAAAAAGACAATGCCAGGAAAATACCAATACACCAGTTATACATTCAGCAATGCCTTTATAGTTAATTAGCATGGGTTTTATCTTCAGAGTCAGTTGTGTCAGGGATACACCTGTTTGGTCTATGGATTCAAGAAGTGGCTGATGCATGAGGGGCCAGCCTAACCAGGTGTGCTAGTTTGAGGAAGAAGTAGGGAGCACTGATGCTGAGGAATTGTTTGTAGCCTTCATGAATGAAACTAAACCAGACTCCCTAGGTCTAGTTTTGCCAGGGCAGACAAGGTGGCATCTCATTGTCTTTGAACCTTGTTTCAGATGCCTGCCCATAAAAAACTAACTTGGTCTCTCAGTATCAATTGTCATTGAAGGAGGGCGAAATTCCCTAGGGTTGTTAAACACATTTGGTTTTGGATAATTATTTCCAAGCAACCAACATTGGCCCTGCAGACATGTTCTCTTTTAGTAGAGAAATTTTAAAAAGCTTAATGTGCATTTAAAGTATCTTCATGATTCATCTGCATTTACTTTTTTTGTCACAAATCCTCTCATAATATACTTACTAAAATAATATAAAAATGAAGATACCAGCTTATAAATATAGTGGCTGCAATGAAATTATTTTTAAAATTTAACCAAAACAAATTATTATATGAAGAGAGTAATATATATACATATATATGTATTCATTTAAATATTTATATATGGAGAGAGAGAAAGGGAGAGGATTTATTTTCTCTTTTTGTAAAGATTTTA
>PVHP010048059.1:0-12671 GCA_004024765.1 Zapus hudsonius | reverse complement strand
CAAAGTCAGACCATTTTTTCCTAAATTTCGATATGTCATTTTTCCTTTCAGCTGAGTAGAGTTCCATCGTATAAATATACCACAGTTTTGCTGTCCATTCCTCCATGGATGGGCATTTGGGTTGATTCCAATTCTTGGCTATTATGAATTGAGCTGCTATAAATATAGTTGTACAAAATTTTCTGCATCGAGATGTGGCATCCTGCGGGTAGATGCCTATTAGAGGGATAGCTGGGTCCATCGGTAGTTCTATGTCCATTCTGTCTAGAAGTCTCCACACTGCTTTCTCTAGCGGTTGAACAAGTTTGCAATCCCACCAGCAGTGAATGAGGGTTCCTTTTTTCCGGCATCCTCGCCAGCAACGATTGTTGTTGGTTTTCTTTATGATTGCCATTCTGACAGGGGTAAGATGATATCTCATTGTGGTTTTGATTTGCATTTCCCTGATGCTTAAGGATGCTGAGCACTTTCTTAAATGAGTCAAGGCTATTTGTGTTTCCTCCTCCGTGAATTCTCTGTTGAGATCAGTCAGGTACTGTTTTTCTTAAATAAGACTTTTCTCCACTTCTGTAAAACTATATTTGTATGTTCTCCATTCTTTTTTAATTTTATAATTATTTTGGTGGTAATAGGAATCAAACCAGGGCCTCACACAGGCTAAGATATCCCTGGCCTTTCTTGGGATATTTTATTTAAAGCAGCAGGAATTTAGATTTTGATTGGCCAATTAACTAATTTTCTAGTAGCAGGGTATAGGTTATCAGCACTTTAGGTGTGGATGGGGTTTAGAAATTTTATGTAAAGAAAGAGTGAATGTATAGATTGTACTTAGATGCTGGAAAAATAGTCCATTTTTTGCGATGGTATATAAATATAAAACTGTATTTTATTTATTTATTTGAGAGATACAGAAGAGAGAGAGGGAGGGAGAGAGGGAGAGGGAGAGAGAGAGAGAGAGAGAGAGAGAGAGAGAGAGAGAGAGAACATGTTCTCAGGTTCTCCTGCCACTGCAAATGAACTCCAGATGCATGCATCACTTTGTGCATCTGTCTTTACATAGATACTGGGGAATAAACCTGAGCTGGCCAACTTTACAAGCAAGCACACTTAAACACTGAGCCATCTCTTCAGTTCATACCTTTCTTTCAGTGAAAAATACTTTATGTAAAATGCAATACAGTTGGAGAGTTCCAGTAGTATCCAAGAAACACAAGAAAAGAAAATATGAGTTGCCACTATTGACCTTAGTTTGGCAAAGATTTAAAGACTGGTGATGTCCCATCCCTGAGACAATGCGATCAATAGACATTTATACAATATCGATGGGGTATAAATTGGCACATTGTTTGGAAGACAGCCTGATATGGAGTATCAAAATTTAAAATTCTCCTTGTAGTAGTTTATCTCCAATGCACATGCATACTCATATATACATAAACATAAGGATAACAAGATGCAACATTTGGAATAAAATTGTTGAAACAATCCAGAGACTTAAATTCCTAATAATAACTAATGGATCAAACTCATTATTGTGTGTGCACATAACAGAACTGTACACAGCCATTAAAAGAATGAGTCAAGTCATAACTGTATTCACTGACACGGAAAGCTATTTCAATAAGCACACTGTTTAATAAATAAGGACAATGTTGAAAATAACCGTACAGAACAATCCAATCAATACAAAATTGTGTGTGTATGCATGCACCTGTGTGCACAGAGAGATTACAAGGAAGAATATCCAGCCTGTTCACCATGATAATGCCAGTTTGGAAAATGGTACTGCTGTATCCTTACTAACTCAAGGAATTTTTCTATTTTAGTCTTTTGTAAAAACTAAGCATGTTTTTTCATTATCTTTATCATTATAAAAATGTAAATTTAAAGATTTGGATAAAATGTGCTTCCCAAGATATTTGCCAAGAATCTCATTTACTATTTGATTCCATAAACTGATGGCTTACTCACGTATTTTACTTTCACATACAAATATAATTGCTGCATGAAGAATATCAGTACATTGTGAAATTTTTAAAATAAGCCGGAATATTCCAATAGTGGCCAATTAAATTAGGAATATACCACAAATTCATCAAAGACAAATGCTACAGAGTGAATTCTGTTTCTCTTAAGGCATGTGCTGAGATGACTGACCCCCCCCCCCCAATATGTCAGAACATGTGTAGGTTTTTTTGTTTGTTTGTTTGTTTTTCGAGGTAGGGTCTCGCTCTAGCCCAGGCTGACCTGGAATTCATTCTGTAGTCTCAGGGTGGCCTTGAGCTCACGGCGATCCTCCTACCTCTGCCTCCCGAGTGCTGGGATTAAAGGTGTGCGCCACCACGCAGGAATATGTAGGCTTTTAAAAGAATAAAATCAAGTCATGGAGATGGCTGTATGGCTCACTGGTAGGCTGCTTTTCTGCTACACATGAGGTCTTAGGTTCAATCCCCACTATCACACACAAGTCAATTCATCAAGATAAATTGAGGTTATTAAGGAAGACTCACCGAACTGACGGACATTCTTCTAGGAAATGGGAATATAGACATATATAGAGGGAAGCCGTGGTGAGGACTGAGAGAGAAAGCTATACACAAGGCAAAGAGAAAACTTTAGACAAAATCAAATCTATTGACACCTTGATCTTGCTTCTGGCTTCCAGAATTATAACATAATGAAATTCTATCGCTCAAGCTACCCATCTGGGATCCTGCGGAAACCCTAGAAACCAGTGCAGTCAATCCACCTACCTCATCTATAATCCTTATTGAAGTTGTTTTGATTCAGTAACATGAAAGTTAAATACATTTTATATGAACAATTTTAAGATATTTATTAAGCCGTTTCAATCAGCAAAAAATTTAGATAGTGAGTACAACTTTGTAATACTACACCTAAAATTCATTAAGAATACAAACCTAGAATTAATAGCAAATAAATGAAATGTTACCACACCTAGATTGAGCTGGATTTAGAAGAAATTTACATGCTAGGTGGGGAGTTCTGCATTTTTAATTAGATAAAAGTATTTGAAGTGGAAATATCATTGTAATCAGGAGAAGATCATACAAAACTAAAGAAACTAGTTTTCTTCCATGTTTTATTCCTTAACACACATGACTTTTCATTAGAAGGCCAAGTTTATAATCCAGGGAATTTAAAAACTGGGAAAAAAGCAAACTAGTTAAAGGATGGAACTCTGAAAAATTTTCATGACTAATGAAGTCCATACAGTATTTTTTCATTTAACAATACAAAAACTTTAGATAAAGCTTTTATAATTTTAAAATATAAAGGCATATTAGGAAAAAAGAGGGGTTTAAATATATCAAAGGTATTGTTAGCTACTTGATAGTTATAAAGTATGAAATCTTTTGAGGGACAAATGTTACTCTTTGCTCATGTGTGTTGAATCTCATGTATTTACAGGAAATGTTTCCACTTAGGACCACTGATACATTAATAGTTTCCAGGCACATTTTATAACAAGGCCCAAGTTTGTTCCTTTTGAACAGCTAGAAAAGGCTGTTTTTAAAGCAAGCACTTAGATTTGCCTGGATCTCATTTATAAAGCAAGGGTCTTAACTCCAAATGCCTCAGAAATCAAGCTATACCCTGGAGTAATGAATTCCCCAGAGATGACCAGAACATCTTCCACTCAATTTATTTCTAACTTTATGGATTTTTGTGTTTGCCTTCTTTAAAATCAGGCTATATGTGCACTCCTCGCTTCCCTTCCCTATCCTTCAGTTCTATTATTTGATAGTGGTTTTCCTTTCATAGTTTCTTGGAGAAGTTGCCTATCATAAATCATTTATGACAACACTGCTATAAAGCTCCATGCTCGTTTTTTCTCTCATGTTCATTTTGACATTGACATTTGATTTCCATCATAGTGGTCTCTTTAGGAATTAGGAAGATACATGGAAGAGGAGAAAAATACAAATATATTCTTATGAGCAGGTAAGCTTGCTGCTGTGTTCTGTGGAGTGCTTTTGACTTGAATCATTCGCCTTCCAGCGTGTTGCTAAAGCCCCCTAGTGGCCAGGTGACCCCAGTCAGGTGATGAGTACCCCTCATTTGGGGAGAAGATCCTAACTCAAGGTCAGCCCCTTTCCTCTTTTTAGACTTCTCTGAACTGAGAGGAAACTGTCGGCTCTCCCAAACTGCCCGATTCCTGGGTTTCATACCATCTCAGGGTGTGCTGTCCACCCTTCACCCCCAGCTCATTTCCCAAAGTGAGAGCAACCAGCCGTCTTCTCAGCTGAGAAGTTAGGTTTCTGAAGCCATTGACTGATTCAGGAAAGTGGCTGCGTGGCCTGTCCTACAGATTGGAGATCTCATTAAGATGCCCAGGCTGTAAGTGGGGCTCATGAACTAGCTTCCTGGCTTAGATGCCTCAGTCTGCCTATAACGCTGCCTCTAGAGCTTTGCACAAGGACCCCAAAGAAGCTAGAAATACATGCCAGCCAGTTATACTCACATGTCTTGAAGGACTCACAGTCAAACCAAATGACCTCTCAACTTAGATTCTATGTTATAAAGGACTTCTGAGAAATTTCACTGCACCCAAGCACCCATTATACCCATATGGTTGGTCCTTATTACACACAAGTCGTTTGGTAAATATGTGACAAAAATATGATGTCCTCTCTGTATCCTCAGTGACAAGCAGGTGTTGGGTACTTAGTGGGGGTGTACACTGTGTCTTTGAGATAATCAAAGCAATTGAATCAAGTTGATTCAAAGTATATATGTTTCTAAGGAGAGTCCTAGGTTTTAAAAATGCACTTTAGTAAGTATTTAAATAATGATGCTTTTTATTATATGTGAGCTATGTATATAGGTAGTGAGCTGAGCACTATGGGTAATGCACAGAGGTCCTTCACAGAATTAACTCCTGTTACCACGGAAGAAACCATAATCCATTGGCAACCCTCTGCTCCTTGACCCTGTCCCCTTCAAGCCTTGCTCTGTTTGTCCATATTCCCTGCTGAGCTTCTAAGAGCTCCTTCCCCTGCGAACCCTTCAGTCGTCTTTCTTTTCTGCAATCTTCCCATCACCTCACGGAACCCGCTCTTGCGAAGGTCATCTCGTTGGGAATTCAATTTTCAGTTCTCTCCATCTTTATTTTCCCTCTGGAATCATTGGACATGCATGGCTACTTCCTTCCTTCTCGCTGCCTGTTCCTCCTTCTGTCACCTTAGTCAGCTCTCCCTTCCTTTGTAAATCTGGGTTCACTCTCTTGGGTCCGTGTTCTTGTTATTCCTCTGGTGATGTTAATCATGGATGTACGGTGGAAGCACCAGGCTTAGATCCATCCAGAAGCTACATGTTGTGTGCATTGCTGGTGTTTTTATTAAGGCACACATATTCATGTTCCAGAAATTCTGGTTTATTAGGCCTCTGGTATTTCTTTACTGATACTACTTGGTAAGGTCTCTCTCTCTCTCTCTCTTTCTCTCTCTCTCTCTCTTGTCATTCTCTCTTATGACTTTCATAGCTGACAACTTCTAAAGCTAAATTTCCATCCTTGAGCTTGCTCTTAATTCCAGATCAGTTACAAATAAACCCCTTGGGTGGCTCAGAGGCTTCTCATAAAACCCAACGTGTCTTAAACAGAAATCACAATTTCTCTAAATCCGTTCCTCTTCTAGTCTTTTCCATTCCTGTAAGCAGTGTATTCTTCGCCATTTCCAGCAAAGCACTAAGCCAAGCTGGCTTCCTAAATATGTAGCTGCCAATAAGCAATCATGTTTTTAATTCTAAAAGTCCATTTCAAATGATTTAACACAACACAGCAAATAGGCTCTCTTTCCATTTTGCTGACTCTATCATCGTCTAAACTCTGGTTCTGTGGATGGCCCATAGGCCTATCTTAAGGGCCTCTCTGGCTCTTCTTTGTGCTTTACTTCCAATGCTTCCAATGACACATCTTTCCTTGTATCATGTAGCCTTCATAGGCTCTCAGTACATGTGCAATAAAGTTTACATGTTGGAAGTCTCTCTTACATCTCTTCCCTTTTTCCTCTGCAGTTTTATTTTAAGTGAAAATTTCCTTCCAC
This sequence comes from Zapus hudsonius, assembly GCA_004024765.1. Taxonomy (NCBI): domain Eukaryota; kingdom Metazoa; phylum Chordata; class Mammalia; order Rodentia; family Dipodidae; genus Zapus; species Zapus hudsonius. Next base: position 6,603 of record PVHP010048059.1, on the reverse strand, counting down.
TTCTTTCTCTACTCAAATCTCACTAGGCTTCTTCTTGAAGTTATTCTGTTTTCAAAGACTTTTTACAGGCAGTTTTCTTGGGTCAGCATACTGTCATTTAAAACGCTTATTATTTATCCATCTTTATCAAGTGCAGAGATTAACTCAGGGCTTTGTAAATCCTAGACAAGTGCCCTTCTACTGAGTCCCACCAGCAGCCCTTCATCACCCTTTACTTTGGGTAGAAGCTGTAAATGCCTTTGTCTCAGCCTGAAACCGCACTTCTGAAATGCGTGCCTATGCTCCCCACTAAGCTAAGGGTCCCTGTGATGCAGCCTGAAACCACAGTACTAATTACCATTGCTGTTCATTAGGTAAATTGTTTTGAGATTATCAACCCAACAAATAACAGCTCATGAGTCTCTGTGTGAGAGGAAAGCTCCATGTTAAGCTCGTTTCTCTAAGTACCTTCAACCTTGAGCATAGCACATGGCTTGGGTAAGCACTCCATGTTCTGTGCATTGCATGTATATAAGTAACATGTGAAAACAAATCTAGAAAATATTTTGAAAGCAGAAGTAGAAGGATGAAGATGCATTTTGAGTTGAAAAAGAATGAGAACATCCAGCATTTTTTTTCATAGAAAATTTCACATAGGGATAAGTTGTAGCTTGGCTATGAAGTTCCCCCTCTCCTGAGCTGCCCCTACCAGGTCTCATGCGTGGAGGACATGGTCCCCAGCTGGTGGTGCTATTGACAGGTAATACAACGATCATGAGGGTACTAAACTCATCAATAGATGAATCCATTGAGAGATTCATACTTTGGTGGAATCACTGAGACAGAGTGAAATGTAGGAGGTGGGGTCTGGTTAAAGAAATTGGTCCCTGGGAAAGGAGGTGGTGATGCCCTAGAAGCCGATATCTTGCCCCTCTTTGTTTTCTACCACCTGCCCACCACGAGAGGAGATCCTGTGCTCTGCGACATCTTTCCCACCATGATCTTCTGCCTCACCATGCACAGGCTTTGAAGCAATGGAGTCAAATGACTGTGGATAGAAACCTCTAAAACTATGATCCAAAAGAAAAATTTTCTCATTTTAAGTTGTTTCCTTGGGTATTTTTGTCAAAATACAAACTATGAACATACTTGTTCTTCACAAATGGCAGTTTACTATGGATGGGGTGGTGCTCTAGGCAGTGGGGAGACAGAAGCAAAGGGTTGAAGGTAGAGAAGGTAGAATTAGCTTGGGGAACAGCAAGCCATGCAGTGGCTTGAGGATGAAGGGCGTGCTGTGGAGGAGGCTGGTGGGAAGAGTTAGAAAGTAGGCGGGAAGGGAAGCAAATGACTGAGAGACTAAGGATTTTCAAATTGTTCTCTGCTGTCATGAGTTCTGAGGGAATTGGTCTGGCTGCGGTGTACGGGGAGGCTTTGGGACTGAAAATCAGTTAGGGAGGTTGAAGTAAACTTCACCAATGATCATGAGAGACAGAATGGGAAAGGAAGGGAAGGTAGTCCTGAGGCTGAGGTGACAGAAGTGACATTGCTAGAAGTGTGGTATCTCATCCTATGCAATGTCCACAGAAAGAGACTGGGACCAGAGAACCCTTACATCTGGATATTCCAAGAAAGGTAGCGTCATCATAAACGATTTCAGAGAGGCCACTGGATAGAATTCTAGGGGAAACCAGATTGTATGGTGTCCCTTCTGCGAATGCTGCCAGAGTTCATTCACTGGACAAATGACCCACTGAGACCCCCTCCCTCTGCCCAGGACCCACTATGCTGCCACAGCAAAATGCTACATGAGCAGATTTTCACATTGATCGGTTTAAATTCTGAGATGTTTACTCATTAATATTTTTCTTCTTTTCATTTCCCGAATAGCTCAACCCACTTCACAGGTTTACCAAGGTCCACAAAAAACTATTTCACATTTACTGTCAACTAGTGCCTCAGTATGCTGCTTTAGAACCAGCTACGTGCATCTTTGCTTCACTTGAGGAATTCAGTAAAGAACATACTTCATGTCAGCAGAAACCCTCATAAATCTAGATGGAGAGGGACCTGGCGAACCCCCCAACCCCTGCTAATCACATGGTAGCATAGAATTTGTTTCCTTTTTTTCTTATGGAGAATTTAAGAGTTCTCTACTCTTCTAGAAAGAGAGGGGACCATATTGCTATTTCTTTCTTAAATCTGCTCTTCACATTTAAGAAATAACTGAAGGAGAAAGCAAAATCCGAAAGGGTGGAGACATGTGTATGAAAGAAGTGTGCGTTTTCCTTCTAGACGGGTCCTCCGGGGAAGTTTGCCAGAAAAAACAAACAAGACCGCACGGTCCTACACAGTTTCTCCTGCACAATGGCCTGGCTTCTGTATCTGGCCCTGTGTATATAAACGATGTGCCCTGGATAGGAAGCTTTCCAGAAACACACAACATGCACAGGAGAGGTAGGACATAGAGATAACCATTCTTTACATACAAAGGAGCATTTGTATTCTTACCATTTCAGCTTGGGTAGACATTGAACTTCAAACAATTTCTATATGGCCTTTTGTGTTTCTCCCTTTCTCCACACCTCTTCTTTCCCTCTCATGGTCTCCTATGAATTCTGTAACTTCTATTCTTTCTCACATCCCCTTATTTACACAATACACAAACATTAAAAGTTAAGATCCACAAATGAGAGAGAAAATATGATTTTTGTCTTTCTGGGCCTGGGTTATGAGGGCAGACTGGGAGGAGGGAGCCATGGGAGAAGGGGAGGGAAGGAAACAAAAGTTATATGAAAAAAAAATAACATAATGAAACCTAATTATCTATCTGTGAGCTAAAAAAATCACTTAAAAAGTTTCTGGACCACACTTCCTACTGGGAGAGAACAGCGAACCAAGAAAAAGGAAAAGGAGCACATGTGCAATGGAAGAGCCAAAGCCTGGGGGAGGCAATCAACAGCTTTTAAATTCGGCCAAATATTCCACTTAGTGAAGGGGAGCCCTTAACTAGAACTGGGGACTTAGGGCATATGCACTGGGAGGTGGACTCTTGGGCCCCCAAGGAGGGATGCACTATGTGAGCAACTGACAGAGAGGCTACTAAAACTAGAATCTAGCTAATTCAGAAATGTGTATCTCAGTTAACCTATTCTGATCTCACTCTCTGATGGAGATTCTGTTTATATCTTTCAGAATGCTGCAAGAGAGCTGTGGCTCATCCAACCCTACCAACGAACCTCAAGCCAACAGCTGACATCCTGGCAAGAGATAAGCCACCCCAGACATACCGTGGAGGATCCATATGGAACCCCGCAGAGAATGATGGGATGCACAAGTGACCCAGAGCCACAGCCAATTAGTCAACACAGGATAAGTCAGTGAGACAGACACCAATGATTTTTTGACACAACCTAAAGCAGAAGTACCCCTAAGTTCTCAACAATAAAGCAACCTTAATACTCACCCACCATGACTCAGGAAACAAGTGGAAGAGGGGGTGGAAAGATTGTGAGAGCCTTGATGGGGGAGAATATCCAGAGACACGGCCCCCCTCAGTAACAACATACTAGGGCCAGCAGAACCTGGCTGACTCCTAGGCATTCTATGGTCCTCTGCCCCCAAGGACTGATCCAGACTGCCCACGAAGGAGGATGTCCAGCTCATTGGGGATGAGGAAGAGGGGCATTGGGGAACTGGGGAAAACAACTCATTGTTTGCCCATTAAATAATGTAACTCATTATGGACAATAAAAAATTGATTAAAAAAAAGTATCTTATGGCTCTGTAGATTTTGGAGTAGAGAAATTGGGATCTGGGAAAGAAAGTGAAAGGAGAGGAACATTACAAGGGCCATTCCAGCCCAGCTGGGTACACAGGACCTTCCTGCCCAGCTGGGTGCACTGGACCTTCCTGCCCAGCTGAGTACACTGGACCTTCCTGGCCAGCTGTGTACACTAGGCCATTCCTGCTCAACTGGGTCCACTGGATATGGAGACCAGGTAAAAGCTCTGTTTGAATATGTGGGCTGTATTGATAATCTTTCATGGCCTTCGTTGCATGGAAGACCCACATAATTTAATTTTTTTCTGAACAGAGTAGCTGTTTCTCTAAAGGATCATATCTATATATATAATTTTTTTTACTAGTGCCTGAACTTGGGAGATTCTTGGACCATCATGATGCTTGAAGCAAATTTAAGACTTAATGTTGATTTTTTTTGGTGTGTGTTTGTGTGTGTGTATGTGGACTTCATACAAAATTTCTCCAGAAAGTCAATAGTCAATACATATTTTATCTAAATTTATACTTCATATTATCCCAGGGACAAGTGGATATTTTACTAGACATTTTAAACATGTTTTTGTTCTATTTCTGGCCTGAATAACATGATTCCTGTGGAGTATGTGTGTGTGTGTGTTTGTGTGTGTGTGTGTGTGTGTGTGTGTGTGTGTGTGTGTGTACACTTACCTCTGACATTTGTCTTATTTTGGATGACTTTAGAAGACTTTTGAGACTATTCATCATGCCTTGTGATCAGTGTAGGGGGACCAGGTGTCCCATGATGGTCTTGGAACTAATGTTGCCATCCCTAGGTTTGTAGCAGCATGAACATTCCCCACGGCCAGATATTTTAATATTTTCTTGGGTGAGTAGAACTAGAAAAGATTGCCCCTTTAATTTATAGATGACACTTTCTTGGAAGTCAAAGCCAAAAGTATACTTTTGAGATCAGAATTAGACTTTGATGGAAGCTGAGGAAATAGCAGAGCAAAACTTTGTTGTCCATGGCAAATATGTTCCCAGGGTCATGGACTCTTCTATCTGTCTCCTGCTTTACTGCAAAGCTGGCTACTCCCCGGGACGCCTGCTGGGGAATCTCCCCTCCCCCCAACCGTGCAAGCTGTCTGCCCCAGGTTCTTCCCCGTACACATCCACTAAAAGCCCTGTCCCTCTGAAGTGACACCACCCATGAAGTCACCTACCAACCATAACCCCTGACTGCTATTTTCTCAGCTTCATTGATGAAGGTGTACATGAACCTTCCTCATCTGTTCTCCTTGAATCCCATCATGCTGGACAAGATGTCCTTGCTGGGCACTGTGATTCCTAGCATTCAGGAGACTGAAGCAGGAGGATTCCGAGTTCAAGGCCAGCTTGGGCTTCAGAAGGAGTTCCAGATCAGCCTGAGATAGAGTGAGATCCTGCCTAAAAAAAAATACATATACATATGTATGTACAGAAAATATGTGATTTCTGCCCAGGGTCACCTACTACTTGTGGGCTTTGGGTCCTATTTCCTCTGGTCCCCCTTTCAGTGCACTGTTTTTCCCCAGCATCTGTTGAAAAATTTAAAAAATATATATCCATGGGCTGGAGAGATGGCTCAGCAGTTAAGGCACTTGCCTCCAGTGCCTAAGGCCCCCAGTTCAATTCCCCAGTACCCACATAAGCCAGACCCACAAGGTGGTGGCCCTGGTGCTCTCTCTCTCTCTACCCATCTCTCTATCTTTCTGCTTGAAAATGAATAAATAAAATATTAAATTATATGTATATATCCAAATTCATTGCCTCTTATTCAAGACACCACACTCTTTCATAGTCTCTGCTCCTCTCACCTGCTTTCTTAAATGTTACATTGCCTTTATCCAGATCATTCTTTCATTTGAGGCCAGAGTGAATTTCCAGATAGAAAGCCTGAGCATTGCAAAAATCTCCTCTTTGCTACCCACCCTGTGGCTCCCACTGGGCGTTTTGGTTGTTAGAATAAGGTCCAAACTCCCCTGTAGTGCACTCAGAGCTGTTCCCAGTCTGGCTTGTGCTTAGCTGTGGAAGGATAGCAAGTCAGCTCTGGAAAAGTTCAATAACCATGTGCATTCATGAACTCAAAGGTGTTAATTTTTTTTGTAAAGTTTGTTTTAATGTTTTTTTTAATATAAATTTATTGTCCATAATGAGTTACATTATTTAGTGGGCAAACCATGAGTTGTTATCCCAAATTCCCCAATTCTCCCCCTCACCCTCCCTGATCAATTGGATATCCTCCTCCATGGGCTGTCTGTATTAGTCCTTGTGGCAAGGGATCCTGGATATCCTAGTACTCAGCCTGGTCTTCCTGGACCAAGTGTGTTGTTACTGATGGGTGCCATGCCTCTGGACCATCTCCCCCACCACGGCTCTCACAATCTTTCCGCCCCCTCTTCCGCTCAGTTCCATGAGTCGTGGTGGGTGAGTATTAAGGCTTCCTTAATGTTGTGAGTTTAGGGGTCCTTGTGTCGAAATTCCTTGGTTTCTGTCTCATTGGCCTATCCTGTGTTGATTGAATGGCTGTGGTTATAGGTCCCTTGTTCATCTGTCATTGTCTGCTGGGTTCCCTATGGATCCTCCACTTTATGACTGTGGTGGCTCCTCTCTTGCCAGGATCTCATCCATCGGCCTACGGTGGGTTGGTAGGGTTAGATGGGCCACAGCTCTCTCGTTGCATCCTGAAAAACACAAACACATTTGGCTTATCCTGAGTTGGTTGAATGGCTGTGGCTATGGATCCCTTGTTCATCCCGACCTTCTCTGCAGGGTTCCATATGGATCCTCCACAATATGACTGTGGTGGCTCAACTCTTGCCATGA
>PVHP010048058.1:0-12676 GCA_004024765.1 Zapus hudsonius | reverse complement strand
AATATTCAGATGAGCCAATATAAAGCAAAGTTTAATAAGAAGAGATTTTAGGGCACTAGGGAGATGGCTCAGTGCTTAAGAACACTTGTAATGCAAGCATGAGGGCCTGAGAGGACCTGATCCACCTGCCCCCAGCACCCACATAAACAGCTGGGTGGAGCCACACATGCCTGTAGGAACATGTGAGGAGCAGAGATTGGAGACTCATCAGGTAATCTGACAGAAAAATGGCAGTTCCCAGTTTGGTGAGAGACTCCATGTCAATCAGAAGTGCAAAATGAAAGAACAGCAGACATTCTCCAGCCTCTTCATGTGTTCACACACAGCACATACATCTGGGCACATGTAGCATACACTCCTCCCACCACCACTGCCGCACACACACAAAGAAGAAGAAAACTTTTTTTTAATTAATATTTTATTTATTCATTTTTAAGCAGAGAGAGAGAGAGAGAACCAGGGCCACCACCTTGTGGGTCTGGCCCATGTGGGTCCTGGGGAATTGAACCCGAGGCCTTAGGCACTGGAGACAAGTGCCTTAACCGCTGAGCCATCTCTCCAGCCCGAAGAAAACTTTTAAAACTTTTTATAGATCATAAACCATTATGATTCCCTCCCACCCTCCCTCATATCTTTTCCCCCTCTCAATTAGTCTCTGTTTTGTTTCAGTTTTATCATTTCCTCCCATTATGTGGAGGTATGATCAGGCACTGGAAGTCATGAATATCATTTTGTGTTTGCATTGTAAGCAGTCCTACCCTTCCTTTGGCTCTTACAATCTCTCCACCACCTCTTTCGCAATAGACCCTGAGCCTTGGGAAGTGTGATAGAGATGTCTCAGTGCTGAACACTCCACTGTCATTTCTTCTCAGCACTGTGGTGTCTTTTGAGTTATCCAAGTGGTCACCGCCATATGAAAAAGAAAAGTTTCTCTAGCCAAAAGTGAGAGATCATTATTAAATGAGTATGCTCATTTTTTCAAAGAAGTGCTTATAAGGAAGTTTGGTGGGCTTAATATATGTATTATCCAGACAACAGCAGGCATTACTCCCCTAGGACTCATGACCTCCCCCACCATAGGCTTTTTACTCAGTCTTCAGTGCCAGGCATGTATTCCCTCCCATGAAGTGGGCCTCCAGTTCAATGAGAGAGCAGTTGGTTTCCCCCACAGCAGACCTGCCACTATTGCCCCCTCTCTCCCAGAGGCCTACATGCAGCCATAGCTTTTCCAGCATTGTCAGCTGATTAACAAGGAGAGGGTTTCCAGCTCAGCTCCAGCTTGATTCCTCAGTGACCTGCAGCCCAAGCATATGTGGTCTTCAGCAATAGAGTCTTGCCATCTCATTCTGGTGGGCAACCAAGAGCCTTGGCAATGGCCTGTAATGTTTTGGGGGGTCTCAGGAACTTTCCTGGCCAACAGCTCATTGGAAGGTATCCCATCCTTGGCACTGAAGTTTTTCTAGTATCAATCTATGGCTACTGGGTGTGCCATTATATGAGGCAGAACATGTGGTGTTTGGTTTTCTGCCCCTGAGTTACCTAACTTAGTATGATCCTCTCCAGATCCATCCATTTCCCTGCAAATTTCATAATTTCATTTTTCTGTCCAGATGAATAATATATCCATTGTACAAATGAACCACATCTTCATTATCCATACATCAGTTGAGGGACATCTAGGCTGGTTCCATTTCCTATCTCTTGTAAATAGAGCCACAATAAACATGGATGAGCAAGGATCTCTAAGGTAGTGACTACAGTCATTAAGATATATGTCAAGGAGGAACAAATCTTAACATAAATTTAAACATAGGGGTTAACAGAGAGACCCTCATGGGAAAAAAAGCATGGGTTTCTCAGAGGAGAGTTGCACCTTGGTATCTTAGCAATAACCATACACATGAGCTTGGTAGCTCCCAAGTTCTATCCAGCTAAGCAACTTTGCTTTACCCTTTTCCCTCCTTTGCAATAAATGAGATTGGAGGGTAGCGCCAGAGATCCTATGAGATGCAATCTGATAAGATAATACCATGACTTTTACTATAAATGGGGCTTCGTGGGAGATTTCTACAACATTTCAGATTCACACTGGGCAGTGAGCAAGGTCATACTCAGAGGTCATTTATTCTTGGGCCATAATCATGATTCATTGCTATTTTAACATTCTTTCTTGAAATATCTCTGTAAAAGGAGCATTGTCTCTGTGTCAGCAACCTTCACAGTGTTGTTAATAGACCTGGAGTCCTGACTCTCAGCTGGTGAGAGACTTAACCGGACTCCTTCATTTACCCTGCCTTGCTAATCCACCTAACAATCACTTTGCTTACAAATCTGTCATTTAGACAGGACCCTGTGGGGAAGGCTTATATTGACCCCACACTGTCTCAGCAAGAACGGCTTGATAAAGAGCCTGGGACTCTGATCTAAGAAGGCTTCCTCCAAAGGACCCATGCTATTGCTCACTGTTTCCTAGTGTAAGGAAATTGAGGCAAGAGATGCACTGGACTCTAGCATGCTTAGACAAGGACCGCTTTTATTCAGCAGCGAGGAAACAGACTTCTCCAGAGTCTGAAGTCATGTTCCCTGTGGATAGCTTTTAGGAGGGTATTTAAAGGACTTTTGGTGTGATATGGATTCAGTTAAAGTTCTTCTAGGTATGGGACTCTAGGTGACAGTCTATCGGGAGGCATATAAATATGAATTGGGCTGGGGTGTTAAGCTCTTTTCAAAAGGGGCTTATGAGAGATAGGATCTAGGATTCGTTAGGATGGAGGCCAGAAGCCATGGCAGTGTAGAAAACAATTGCATCACAAGCCTGACATTTGTCTTTAGAAAGGCCAGTGTGTGAGGCTGGCCTTTGGCTGATGTGGAGGAATTGGGATTGAGTGGGGGAGGGGAAATCCCACAAACCTAGTAAGTGTGATCCGTGTGTTTATATTACAAGCAACATGGCCTGGGCTGAATAGCTTTCCTCCTAGGGGTCTAGAATCTGGTCCGTGCTGAGCAGGGTACTTACATTGCCATGGTAGAAACCTCTAGTAATGTGTCACTGTGCCCTGGTTTATAGCATTGCACACACGTTATTACAAATGGTTGCTGGAGAAATTGTGTGTATCTTTTCTTGTTGTTGTGACAAAAAATGCCTGAGAAGTACCTTTCCACGAGGGCCTCTGCATAAGGTCAGGGGTGTACTGCTTTGTAGGGTCCAACCTCAGAAGCCATGGAGAATTACTTCCGCCACCTCTTTTAGCTGAGACATTCACAAAGGCCCATCAAAATCGAGAGAGAGAGAGAGAGAGAGAGAGAGAGAGAGAGAGAGAGAGAGAGAGAGAGAGAGAGACTCTGACTTCTTTTTCCAATAAGTTAATTATAAAAAATAGAATTGCTGTGTGTGGTGGTATAATCCCAGCACTCAGAAGGCTGAGGCAGAATATTGGGACTTGTCATTTTTTCAGTTAGACCCTTCTGTTTCCTGAATCAGCTCCGGGGTATGTGAGAAACGACCTTCATGGCCCTGGCTTGTCTGGCAGGAAGCACAACCAGCTCTCCAGATGAAGAGAATATAAAATACTGTAATGCAAGGTGGATCCGATCTGCCTCCCCAAGGAGATACTGGAAGGGTTTTCTAGCTTAATGTGACTCCAACAGCAAACTTCGCTACTTTTCTCTGACTTGTTCCGATGGAACTGGGCTCAGAATTCTCCCTTTATTGTCCTAAGCATCCTTACTCATGAACATAGTCAACATGCCCAGGCCAGGTCAGAAACTTGTCCAACCTGTCTCTGGCATACTTAATTAGCACATGTACATGTATCTGACTGGCCCTGAGGTGCTGAGTGCAGGGTGGGACTGTGGCCTGTCTCTGGCTGCGATGGCCTGGTGTCTAGACTATGTTCCTCTTCCCCCTTGTATTATTGCCCCCAAGAGCTGAACCTAGCAAGCTGTTGGCTTAGCAGCTCCAGAGCAGGCAATGCAGGGACATGGCAAGGCTTGGCAGGGAGCTCCAGCCTTTTCAACTCATCCCAGGTCTGTTTCTGGAGTTGTAAGGGTCAGATCCTGGGCCTTGGCAGCCCTAACAAGCCAGGTTCAGACACCTATCTTCAAAATTTAAATTTTCAAATTTAAAGAAGCACAGTATTGGTGAAAAGCAGAAAAAGGAGGGAGATGTATTCAATATGGCCACATTAGGAAGAGGAAAAAAGAGGTTCAGTGACTCCTCCAAGACCACCTTCAGGTTCTAACATGAGGTTTAGGTTCAAACAGTGGGCCAGAAGTAAGCATTGCTAAGTATTCCTGGTCAAGGTGGGGTCCTAGCCATTATTGTTTGGGCTCCAGTCTCTCCTGAGAGGTGGGCTGACAAGTTGTCAGAACTATGTGAAATGTCTTTCCAATAGATAAGCTTTCCCTCTGGCTGGTACCAGGGTTCCCAGCCTCTTCCTGCTCCAACATGAGACTCCTAAGGAAATTCCAATTTCTTGGGGTTTATGTTGCAATAGTCTGAGGCCAAAAGGAGAGGCACAAGAGGATGTCTTCACTCCTGACAGGACAATTACAGTTCTATTACAGCATTCTAAGCTTCTCCCACTTTCTCTAGCCGGACAACTGGTCTACCCAATGGCCATTGTGGACTCAATCACCCTGGCCTCTCAGAGGCTCCGGCTTCCACACCATGTGGAAACCAAGGGCAGCTCAGGACAGCTAAGCTCAGGGACTCCCTTTTCCTGATCATTGCTTTTCTTTCTTGTGTCTATATCAAAAACAAACTGGCACAGAGCTCTCGGGGCAAGAAAGCAATACCCATGAGTCATTTTCCAGAATTCACCTTGTCTATAGGTTGAGAGAACTCAGGATCAGTCACTTGAGATCCTGGATCTCACTATGGAGTATTGAGTACTTGGTAATTGATTTGCTCATCAAATATTTGAGAACTTATTATGAGTTGGCACCATGTTAGGACTAGATTGACGATCACTATCAAAACTGACCTCATCTACATGGATCTTAAATAAGAGGTGAAAAAAAATCAAAGGACAAAAATAACCATACTTGTGACCCCACTAGTATGCACAATTTTTATTATTTTACCCTTAATTATCAGTTTAAAATAATATTACATTAAAACTGTACATACATGACTATGTAAATGTCCATAACTCTATATAAACACTGATGTTATATTAATATCCACACATGTATATCATATACTATCTCCAGTAGAATGTAAGAACCACTCGAGTTGTATTTATTCACTGATGTAGAATGAGGTGTTACACATATTAGGTGCTAACTGAGTGTAAGTGTCAAGTGAATGAATGAGTGAATGAGTGAATAAATGCTACAAGATTACTACTGATGAGTTAGAGATAAACATCCTAAGGGGTAGCTACTACTTTGGCTGCTGTTAAATTCATTTTTCTTAGTTAAAACTCTGCTGAATAAATTTATAAACAAACAAGCTATCAGGAGACTAATTTATATACTAGGAAACATTTTTTATGAGAGAGATACCTGGTTTAATATTTCCTTGGGGAGCATCCCAAAACATGCCAAGAGAAACTTCTTTGTTAATTCTGAAATTTGTTGAGAGACGCAGTAGTACTTAGAGACCTCTAGGGAGCCAAACTGATTATCAGAAGGCTAATTTGGAAGAACCTAGAATCAATAAAATGGTAAATAAATAATTTTAAAGGACATCCATGCACCTGATGTAAACCACGTTCTTACTTGAGATATTCTCTTTGTGTGTGTGTGTGTGTGTGTGTGTGTGTGTGTGTGTGTGTGTGTGTGTGTGCGCACATGTGTGTAGGTGCACACACATGTGTGTGAAGGAGCATGTGCATGTGTGTCAGTGACAATGGATGCTGAAGGTCAATATCTAGTGCTCTCCTAAATGGCCCTCCATCTTATCATTTGAGACAAGGTCTTCTATTTTTTTTCTACTTTTTGTTGACAACCTCCTAACCCCTCCCACCACCCTTCTTTGTCCCTCCTCCCCATCCTCCCTCCACTGAACCTCTTTTTCTTTCCAACTTTTCCCTCTTTTTTTTTTCAAGGTTTGGGTCTCACTCTAGCCCAGGCTGACCTGGAACTCACTCTGTAACCCCAGGCTGGCTTTCTCATAGTGATCCTCCTACCTCAGCCTCCAGAGTGCTCGTGTGCACCACCATGCCTGGCTTGATGTCCCCATTTACCCCCTTGTCGTAGTCAACCACACGCTGCTGGGATGAATCTCCAAACCAGGCACAATTTTTTGGGAGGAAAGTATTTATTGAACTAATAAATCCAGGGGAAGTTAAGGAAAAGGTTGGCTCCCTTTCACAGAAGCAAGCAGAGAGAGAAACCCACCACCAGCACCTCAAGCAAGCACACTGTACAACACTGTAATTCACAAAATACAAAACTGCCAGACCTGGGGTTCCAGCTCCTGTTTTGCATATGTATCCCTAGAATTTTGCATTCAATTTAGAAAGGGTGTCATGACCCCAGGAGGCCAGGCCAAAGTGACACTTCCTCCAGCCAGAAGCCTGGAGACAATTAACAACTTAATAAACACAATTATAATAAATTCTATTGGGAGACATTTATTCAAAACTACCATAACCCTCATATTATGCAGCTCTTGTGTAAATAAAACAGCCAGTGTGAGGTCATGAATGCACCTGCCACTTTGTGTCTTCAAGACAGAATTCCAGGCACTCCTCCCTGCCTTCAGCTCTTACATTCTTTCCAATGGTCAAGACAGGGCCTGTTGCCTGAACCCAGAGTTCACTGATTCAGCTAGACAAGCCATCCTGAAAGCCCTGGGGTCTGCCTCTGTCTGCCTCTTCAGCACTGGGATGATAGGCACACTCCACCCCATCAGGAATTTTACATGGGATCTTAACTTGGGTTCTCATACTTGTACAGCGAGCACTTTTCCCATGGAGCATCTCCCCAGCTCACTTGAGATCAAAGTTCTCCCCTTATTTGGGTTGTACTACGGAATCACAGAAAGTGATTCTAAACTGGGAACTGCATTTATAGGATATTCCAGAGGTATGTTATTTTGCTCTTTACTGCCCATGAACTTATTCTCTAATAACAGCTATTTTCCTGACCTGTGTCAGTTCCCGGCATCCTTTCAAATCAGAAGCCTATGAAGGCTTTGAAAGCCTCTTACAGGAAGACCCCATGCATTCTTCAGCTTTCTTTGGGTAAGATGTGAACATGTATCAGGGTTTCTATGTATCCCATCTGCATGAACTAGTATTTAAGTGTGCAGGATTGTAATGAGTTATAGTTTAGATAGGAAGTGTTCCCGAAATAGGATTATGTGTTAAAGACTTGAAAATTTGGTTGATAATGCATGGACGTTAGAGAGGTGCTTAGCTCATGAGAGCTAAAAGCATAAATAAATTAAAACTTCATCAATGGATTAACCTATTGACTATTGGGAGGTGGGGCATGATTAGAGCAGGAAGGTTACTAGAAGCAGTTGCTCTCACTTGGTGAGTCTCTCTGCTCCACCACAGGCTCTCCATCATGAGGCTGTGCCTCCCCATGCAGGAGCCTTGAAGCAACAGAACCCAGTAAACATGGACTGAAGCCTCCAAAACCATGAGCCAAAATAAATCCTTCCCTCCCCCACCCCCTGCTCCTAAGTTGTTTTGTTACAGCAATGAAAAGCTAGCTAGCTCATAGTGTTACAACAAAGTCTTGCACTCCACTTCACATGCTCCTATGAACATTCGTCTCACTGTTGAACCACACAGCCCAGCAGACGATTCATACATATGTGTGGTGTGATGTGATGTGACAGACTGTCACTGTCACAGGTCTCCTGGCTGCCCTGAAGCAATCATTTGTTTAAATGAAAGTCAAGTCCAAGGATAATCTTGGTTCATGTGCAATCTGAACTTCAGTGAATCCCTCATTCGCTGAGCTATGAAGAAAAGATGGTAGTGAATTAATGTGAGTGCTGGCAGATCTCTGAAGAGTATGTTCCTAACAAAAACTGAAAATAGCATAGAGAAGTAGGACATTGGAGCCTTATAGAAAAGAATTAAAGGCTATTTTGTAACAGAACATTGTGAGGAAGGCAGGGGATCACCACAGCCACATTTGGGTCTGATGCACTGTAGATTCAAAGGGTCATTTTTAGCCCACAAAACACAATACAGTTAATATCTTAAAAATAAAGATCCACTCCTGCACACAGCATCTGCCTTTATAAAACAGATCTTCCTAATCATGACCTTTCATATCAACAATAGAACAACAACTTTTTTTTCCTTCAAGCAGCAGTGCTGTGGATTCTTAGGCATTTGAGATCCCAGTATTTTCCTTCTGAGATCTGGGAGATGGGTGTCTTTGAAAGAGTGAAGGATGAGGAAGAAAACACGGCTATCTGTAATCCTGTTGCCATGGCCACAACAGCATCAACATCCTAAACTGCAGTTTGTGGTCCTGCACCACCTTCCTCTCCCCTCCCCCTGACTAGGTTTTGCTTGTTCATGAGTACTGAATGTGCTGGAATTAAATGTATCCTCAAAGAAATACAGTTTTGCACATGTGTTCATATGTCTCCTATGACAGTTTACTCAGGATGGCTACTATGCACATCATATGATATTCTTGGACGAATGAGAAAAGGTATCCCTACCTTCATCTATTGAAAAACTGTCATGAGGTATGGATGGTGTCTGGACCAGACCCTTTAGTAACTGAATGATGCCCACCCAGAGTTAATATCATAGCCCAACCCAAGCAATTTGGATTTGACCTCTAACTCTGCCTCTTTGAGTAGTATGATCTTTGAGCACATTGTTCCAGTTTTCTGAAATAGTGCCCTATTTCCCCTGTTGTGAAATAGGGGGCATTTACATAACTTTCAAGCCTGCTGGGGGGATTGCAAGGCATGATGTATGTGAAGCAGCCAAACAGTCATAGAGTATGGGTTGTGCAAAAAGGACAGGCATGAGGTGTGGGCGATGGAGCTCAGTCAGTTGGTTAGAAAGGTGGTTGCCTCGCATACATGGGGCCCTGGCTTCACTCTCCAGCACTGTTTGGCAGCGAGAGAGGGGAGACACAGGAATGTGCATATCAACAGTGCTTTTAGTAGACACTTACTATACAGTTGAAAGGGAAAACCTACATGCAAAGAAGTAGCAATGTCCTTCAGATCTTGAGGCCTTATTATCCCTTGATTTCCCTGTCATAGGAGAAAATCAGAGAGCATGCCCTAAGGTGGGGGGACAACTAGACAGTGCTATAGTATGTTCTTTGAAGGAGGAAATGCTCTTGCAAAAGAAGAGGCTCCAGAACGCCCCCTCTGGCAGCATCCTGCCTTCCCTTCAACCTAACAGGTGCCTACCTTCAAGCCTGATGGAGGGGGGAAATGAGTGCCCACCACCACCTAAAGAATTGTCTCTCCTTTGTGTCAAACAAGGAAACATGTGAGGGCACTGGAGAGATGGCTCAGTAGTTAAGGCACTTGACTGCAAAGCTAAGGACCCAGGTTCGATTCCCCAGTACCCACGTAAAGCCAGATGCACAAAGTGGCTCATGCATAAGGAGCTCATTTGCAGTGGCTGGAGGCCCTGGCATACCCATGCTCTATCTATCTATCTATCTACCTACCATCTATTTCCTTGCAAATAAATATAAAATAAAGTGAAAACATGTGAGGAAGCAGAGACATCTCCACCTCTCCAGTTTCCACCGCCAAGCTACCTGAACTCACGAGTCAGCCTAGATCATTAAGCCGGTCTAAGGGAAATGGATTCCTTACAGACCTGGGCTGCAAAGAAGATAAAGTAATGCGACCCTTCCATTGTCAACAAAAGTGGGTCATTTATTTGGTTATCAATAACAAGTGGCAGAGACAGGACTTGAACATCCATCTTCCGATTTCATGTCCTCCTAAATTGCAATGAAATTCAGTTGAACCTTATTTAGCACATGACTCACAGGAATCCTGCTTTAACTTACAGAATCTGAGAGGGAAAGGAAGTAGCTCCCAGACTAAACCAACAGATCAGGGAGACTGAGCAGTGACTGATTAATTTTATCTAACATCTTTGACTCCCATAAATAAAGAAGAAAAGCTAGATTATTTAGCAGTAATAAGGAAAATACTATTTATTAAAGCCTATGAGACAAAATCTTTGATTCTATGTTCAGGGACTCTGGCCACTGCAAGCAAACCCCAGATGCATGTGTCACTTTGTGCATCTGGCCCTCATGTGGGTACTGGAGAATTGAACCCAGGTCCCCAGCTTTGCAGACAAGTGCCTTAACCATCTCTCCAGCCCCAAATTAAAATTGTTTACGACAGGAAATGTGAGTCGAGGAACAAAATACTGGAGGGAGGAAGGGCCTAAGGGGAAGGAATGGATGAAGGGAGGGCGTAAGAGGAAAGTTAATCAAATTGAAGATGTTATCAGTAAGCCATAAGGACACCTACTTCTTTGCTAACTAATAATGGAGATGTTAAAAAAAAAAGTAAAGCCAGTGTGGTGGTGCGTGCCTTTAATCTCAGCACTTGGGAGGAAGAGGTAGAAGGATTGCCACGAGTTCAAGGCCACCCAGAAACTACATAGTGAGTTCCAGGTCAGCCTGGGCTATATCAAGACCCTACCTGGGGGTGGGGAATGGAGCATTGGGGCAGAATTTCTTATGAAGGAGGATAATGTGCCCAGAAGCCATAGATTACTATTAGAAATTTTCCAGTGCCAAGGGTGGAAGACCTGCCAGCAAGTTGTTGGCCAGGGAGGTCCCTGATGCCCCCAAAACATTACAGGTTATTGCCAAAGCTCTTGGGTGCCCACCAGAACAAGAAACCAAGGCCCTATTGCTGAAGGCTCCATATGATTGGGCTGTAGGTCACAGAGAAATCAAGCTGGAAACCTCCTCCCTGTTGACAAGCTGAAAGAACTATGCAGCTTTTGGAAGGAGAGATGTCATCAACAGTGCTAACCAGCAGTGGACCCTGCCAGCTTTACAGCTGGCCAGCCAGGCCAGATGTGCCAACTGGTGCAAAGGTGGCATGTCCGTTTGGGGGGAAACCAACTGTTCTCTGATTGGCTTTGAGGCCTGCCTGGTACTGAAACCTAGTCAAAAGCCTTTGTCTGGAAAGGTCATAAGCCCCAAGGGGGAAACTACTACTGTTGTCTGCCTAAGTGGATGCTATGACCAGCAAACTCCCCTCTAAACACTTAAGTTTATGTCCATATATTAATGCTGCTCTCATCTTTGGTTAAAGAAGCTTCCCTTTTCTGATGGCAGTAATCACTGCAGTGACTCAAAAATGGCCAAAGTGCTGAGAAATGACAGTGGAGAGTGTTCAGCACTAGGTGAGACATCTCTATCACGTCCTCCAAGGCTCAGGGAATCATTGTGGAAGAGATGGTAGAAAGATTGTAAGAGCCAAAGGAAGGGGAGACTGTTTACAATGCTGCCTGCCAGACACAAGGTGGCCTTGATATTCATGACCTCACAGTGGCTCGAGTTACCTACACAAGGAGGGGGAGAAATGATGGCATCAAAATAGGAAAGAGACTAGTTGGAAAGAGAAGGGATTCAGTTGGGGGGGAGGCGGAGTGTGGGGAGGGGATTATGATCATGATATAATGTCTATATTTATGAAAGTTGTCAAAAAGTTTTTTTAAAAAAGGAATGTGAAGAAATTATTCAACTTAGGAAGAGAGAGAAAGAATCATTTTCAAAGTCTAGGAAAGCAGAGGAAGGTATTAAAGAAAAGTCCAGCGAGTCCTCTTCACCCATGGGCTCTCCCACTATGGATTCAACCACAGATTGACAAGGTTTGGGAGTTTTAAAAAAAATGCATCTATGCTGAACATATGTAAGGGTTTTTTGGTTGTTTTTAATATCTAAACAATATAGTATAAATTCTGTTACATATGACATTTACAATGTATCAAGCAATATAAGTTACGGTTTTTTTAAAAAGAAGGAAGGAGTGAAGAAGAGGGAGGGGAGAAGGAAGGAAGAAGGCTGGAAGGAAAGAAAACAGGAAGGAAGTAAAAAAGGAAGGAAGTGGGAAGGAAGGGAGGGAAAGAGGCGGGAGGAAGGGAGCAGAAAGTATAGCAGGGTGAGCTGAGGATTAGAATTTAGATAATACCCACAAAAATTTCAGTGCACCCCAAAATTTAAGGAGTATCAAATTCTTGTCTATAAAGTTAAAGAATTAAAATCATAGACAAGATATTAAGGTATAGTGGGAGACTTTATTATTTAAGGGAACATGGGGAGTTAGAGTCCTCCAACCACCAGTGTGGGGAGAATATATGGAAGAGATTTTAATAAATCTGTGCTTCTCAGCCAAACAAGCAGCAGAAGAGAAGGTATCAGAGGGAAAGGTTCATGTGAAAAAGAATCCTGAGCCCCCCTCACCCCAGCTGGGCCTTACCTGGAAAAAATGAAAAGCCCTCCTTCTAGGACGCCATGTGGAAAAGAAGGCAGGCCTTTGTTCTAGGCAAGCTTTTTAAGAGTTCCCCCAGGTAAGTCAGAGAGACAGCTGATTGGTCTATACCTGACCAATCAGTTTTTGTATCTAGGTTTGGGCTCTGGCTAGAGACACCTTCCACCCAAGGGGTCTGTGGAGCTTGCCTGAACTGTCACAGAAGGAAGGGGGTAGGAAGGAAGGAAGGAAGGTAGGAAGGAAGGGAGGGAGGGA
>PVHP010048057.1:0-12550 GCA_004024765.1 Zapus hudsonius | reverse complement strand
GACCCAAAATGAAACACCTGGCTCATAAGGCTTTTGGTGGGGCTTCACCTCTCAGCATCTGAGCTTTTGGTGACTGGTGAGGTTCTGTCCTTCCCATCCCCTGGGAGCTCAGCGCTGCCAGTGTGGGAAAGGACACACAGGACCCTGGGACCATGTGGGGCTTCCACTCCTCACCCTTTGGTTCTCAGACTAACCTCCCCACCATTCCCGTCCTGAGGCTGCTGCCCCATGGGACAGATGGGAATGGAATTTTTTTCCCCTGAGGACTATGGACTTCACATGGGCCTTTCCCCTAGGCCCATGGACTTCACATGGACCCTTCCCCTAGGCCCGTGGACTTCACATGGGCCCTTCCCCTAGGCCCATGGAATTCACATGGATCCTTCCCTAGGCCTAGGGACTTTACATGGGCCTTTAGACCACGTGAGTGTACCTATTCCCCTTCCTTATCTAGGGATTCTCCCTCCCTGCTCCTGACTTCTGAATAAATATAATAATTTAACAATTATCCTTCTCAGACTGGTTTATCCAATTCTTTGCTTAAAAGCAGGCACAAGCACAGATTTAGAGTTTGTATGTAATACCCGGTCACACCCTCACTGGGGTTCCACTGCAGTTTCTACAGGTGGTGGTTAGCTCCTACAGCATGGTGCCAGGGCTCAGAATATGATGCGACTAGCATCGAGCTCTCTGTATGAGCATGACCACAGAAGCAGATGGGGTCCTACCTTCTTCAACTCAATGATCTCATCATACATATCCTCCTTCTCTCTGTAGACAGAAGTCGCAGGGACATGACCTGGAGGAAGATACACAAAACTCTTAAGACATCATCTGAGGGCTGGGGAGATGGCTCAGCCATTAAAGGTGCTTGCTTGCAAAGCCTCCCAGCCCAGGTTCAATTCTCCAGTGCCCACATAAAGCCATGTGGTGCATGCATCTGGAGTTCATATGCAGCAGCAAGAGGCCCTAGCACACTGTAATCTTTCTCTCTCAAGTAAATAAAAAATTTTAAAATATTCTGAGAAAGAGGCAGACAGAGAGAAGGGTGCACCAGGGCCTCCAGCCACTGCAAACGAACTCCAGGCACATGCACCACCTTGTGCATCTGGCTTTACATGAGTACTGGGGAATGAAACTCAGATTCTTCTGCTTTTCAGGCAAATGCCTTAACCGTTAAGCCATCTCTCCAGCCCCAATAAAAATATTTTTAAAAGACATCAAAGCCAGGTGTGGTGGTATGCACCTTTAATCCCAGCACTTGGGAGGCAAAGGTAGGAGGATCACCATGTTCAAGGCCACCCTGAGACTACATAGTGAATTCCAGGTCAGCCTTGGCTAGAGTGAGACCCAAGGAAGGAAAGAAGGAAGGAAGGATGGATGGGCAGAAGGAAGGAAGGAAAGAAGGAAGAAAGGAAGGAAGGACAGATGGACAGACAAAAGGACGGAAGGATGGAAGGAAGGATGGGGAGGACAGGAGGAAGGGAGGAAAGAAGGGAGGGAGGGTAGAGAAGAATCTGCAAGGGACAGGGACCCTTGGTGTTGTAATGGCCTTCCTGTTACTAGAACAAAGCCCCCAACTAAAAAAGCAGCTGATGGGAGGAAAGGATTTATATTGGTTTAAAGTCTGAAGGGGAAGCTCCATGATGGCAGGGGACATCACCTTGGCCACAGCAGGTGGAAAGAGCAGCCAGAGAGTGAGCCGACTAACACTGGCAAGCTAGAGCTAGTAAACCCCAAGAGTCACACCACTGACACACCTCCTCAAGCAAGGCTCCACCTCCCAAACTGACACCAGCTGGGGACCAAGCATTCAGAACACGTTTATGGGGAACACCTGATTCAAACCAACACAATTTGCTATGCTTTAAGGGAAACCTGGACATTAATATCCTTTTTGTTTGGTTGTTTATTGAGACAGAGTTATACTCTGTAACCCAGACTGGTCTTGAACTTGAGCTCCTCCGGCCTCAACTTCCCAAGTGCTGGGATTATAGGTGTATGTTAACATTTGTCCAAAATTATCCTTTTAAGAAAAGAGAACAGGTGTAAATGTGATTTTGAGCTTAGTGAGACTGACATATGGCCAGGCTATGGAACTCCCTTTCCAGAAGGGCAGAATAGACCTTCCCCAGTAACTATTCTCAGAATATTCCAGAATGTCTTATTTATTTTATTTTATTTATTCATTTTCAAGCAGAGATACAGAGAGAGAGAGACAGAGAGAGAGAGAGAGAGAGAAAGAGAGAGAGAGAACCAAGGCCTCCACCCTGGCTTATGTGGGTCCTGGGGAATTGAACCAGGGGCCTTAGGCACTGGAGGCAAGTGCCTTAACCGCTGAGCCATCTCTCCAGCCCCAGAATGTCTTATTGACAGAACTCATATACAAAGCCAAAAATCTTGCTCTGACAAAGGACAACTCAGTTGGGAAAAGCTTGTTTCCCTGGTCATGGCCTTGTCCCCAGAGCATGCTCACCACTGCTGGTCTGACTTCTTCACTCTCATGGTACAGCTGTGGGGGTGGGTCTATGTGTGCTCGGAGGTGAGCATGGAGTTGGGGGGGAGGGCTGAGTCACACTTCCTGGTTTGAAGATGCCTGGATTTAATAGGACAAGTACAAGCAGACACAGTGGTTTTGCTATGTGACCCAGCAGTGCTGTGTCGATAAATGCTTAACTATGAGCCAAGCTCTCAGAGCTCCATCCAGGAAACTCACTTCCAGGGTGAAAAATATTCCACCATGCCTAACACTTCCAGGTGCCAGTCAACTCTGACCAGCTTGCAAAAATGTTAGCAGCTGGCTCCTGCAAGCTGGCAGCTGGTTCCAGCACACGGCTGCCACCCAGCAGCACTTGACAACAGAGGACAAAAAGGATGCGGGTATATGGTGTGTTGAAACCATGTCTACTAGTGACACAGAGATGATGGTGGCATACCCAGTGTCATGGAGAAGAAAGGTAATTCACACAAGTCACATTAAGCCCTCTAGCTCACAATGCCCCATGCACTTATCCTCAGGAGTGCCACGTACCTTGTTTGGGAGCTCCCAGGCACAGCTTCTGTGGAGTCAAGGACATTTTGCTATTCAGATGCATGCTCCCTGCTGTCCTCAGAGATCGCCAGGATGCTACTTTTCTTGGCTTAGAGTAGTAAGGTGACTCTGAAAAGCCAATACAGGTTGAGACTTGTGACATTGCTCAATGTCTTTGCTGCAGAAAAGTGGGCTGTGGAGATGGCTCAGGGGATAAAGTGCTTGCCCTGCAAGTGTGAGTTTAGAGTTTGGATCCCAGTACCTACATAAAAAAGCCAGAAGGGACACAGGGAGGAAGACAGGAGAATCATCTGGATGCTTGTAGACCAGCTAGCCCAGTGAGCACAGTGGGGAACAAAGTAGAAGGTGAGGACCAACACCCTAGGCTGTCCTTTGACCTCTACCTGCGCACTGTGGCACATGTGTGCCTGCAGACAGACACACACACACAAAATGGTAAGACAAAATCTTCAAAGGAAGCTGGAAGTGGTGGTGCACATTTTCTTTGTTTTGTTTTGTTTTTTCGAGGTAGGGTCTCACTCTAGTCCAGGCTGACCTGGAATTCACTATGTAGTCTCAAAGTGGCCTTGAACTCACAGCAATCCTCCTACCTCTGCCTCCCAAGTGCTGGGATTAAAGGCGTGCGCCACCACGCCTGGCTGGTGGTACACGCTTTTAATCCCAGCACTCAGGGCTGGAGAGATGGCTCAGTGGCTAAGGCACTTGCCTCCAGTGCCTAAGGTCCCGGGTTCAATTCCCCAGGACCCACATAAGCCAGACCCACAAGATGGTGGCCCTGGTGCGCGCTCTCTCTCTCTCTCTCTCTGTATCTCTCTGCTTGAAAATAAATTTAAAAAAAACCCCAGCACTCAGGAGGTAGGTAGAGTGGCTAAGGCACTTGCCTCCAGTGCCTAAGGCCCCGGGGTTCAATTCCCCAGGACCCACATAAGCCAGACCCACAAGGTGGTGGCCCTGGTGTTCTCTCTCTCTCTCTCTCTCTCTCTCTCTCTCTCTCTCTCTCTCTCTCTCTCTATCTATCTATCTCTCTGCTTGAAAATAAATAAATTAAAAAAAATCCCAGCACTCAGGAGGTAGGTAGAAGTAGGAAGACCTCTGGGAGTCTGAGGCCTGGGCTCCAGAGTGAGTTCCAGGTCAGCTAGAGTGAGACCCTGCATCAAAACACCCAAAAGCCAGGAAGGAGCAGTGCCAGGAGGGAAACCTGGTCCTCGGCTGTCTGCCCAATGCTCCGGTCTTTCAGGTGGACGCACCATGGTGGGACATTAGCCACCAGCTCTTGGGCAAGAGGAAAAGACACTGGCTCCCTGAAAGCCAGGCTTCCAGGATCCCGAGGCAGACTCATGCCGAGCCAGGAATGAATAGAAGATGATCTGGGATGCTAGACAATCCAGTGTCCTCTATGGATGAAGATTATTCACCTTTTCCCTCCCTCCTGGAGTCTCTGAGTTTCTGCCCTTCACGCCACAAATAAAACGGCTTCTGCTCCCCTCAAAACAACAACAACAAAAAAGCCGGGTGTGGTGGTACATGCCTTTAATCCCAGCGCTCGGGAGGCAGAGGTAGGAGAATCGCCATGAGTTCAAGGCCAGCCTGAGACTACAGAGTGAATTCCAGGTCAGCCTGGGCTAGAGTGAGACCCTACCTCGAAAAACCAAAAAAAAAAAACCAAAAAAAAAACAAACAAACAAACAAAAAAAAAACAGGGCTGGAGAGATGGCTCAGTTGTTAAGTGACTTGCCTACAGAACCTGATGACCCAAGTTCAATTCCCCAGTACCCATGTAAAGCCAGATGCACAGAGTGGTGCCTGTGTCTGAAGTTTGTTTGCAGTGGCTGAAGGCCCTAGTACATCCATTCACTCTGTCTGTCTCTCTTCTCTCTCTCTCTCTGCTTGTAAATAAAACTTTTTTGAAAAACCCAAAAGCATGGGCTGGAGAGATGGCTCAGTGGTTAAGGCGCTTGCCTGCAATGTCTAATGACCTGAGTTCAATTCCCCAGTACCCACCTAAAGCCAGATGCACAAAGTGGGGCATGCATCTGGAGTTGATTTGCAGCAACTGGAGGCCCTGGTACACCCATTCTCTCTGTCTGTTTTTCTTCTATCTCTCTTGCTTATAAACAAATAAATAAAAATTTAAAAACCCAAAAGCATAAAAATAAGAATGAGAAATTTAGCTGGCTGTGGTGGTACATGCCTGTAATCCCAGCACTCCAGAGGAGACATAAGAGGATTACAAATTTGCATCCAGCCTGGACTACATAGTGAGTCCACTAAGCCATCTCCCAGCACAGAAATGGGACTAACAGTACTTCCTTTGTATGAAGAGTTTATTTGGGACTGGAGTAGAGCCCTTGTCTGGCACCCATAAGGCCCTGGGTTCAATCCTTAAACACCCCCCAAAGTAATCTCTGAAAGTACAACGTGTATGTTTGATACACATGGCACATGTACATAATATATATTCACACACACACAGGCACATGAAGTCAGTACCCACAAGTTTGGTGCAGCAACAGGAAGCCAGTATAAGATTTCACACATACATGTATGGTCACATGTATGGTCACACATACATGACAGAACTGGAACTGGAAGATGAGCTACTGGGTGCTAAAGCAATGTAAGAACAACAGAGACAACTTCACTGTCATTGGGACCAACCCTGTCTCAGCAGCATCTTCAGGACAGGTGCTGCCATCAAGCTGTTCTTGCCCTGCTTGATGAGGAGAAGATGAGGAGAGAAGGACCCTGGCGGCAGAAAAGGCAAGGGTCCCCTCCATCTCAGTTGGGACATCTTCCCAACACTTTTTTTGCTGCTGTTCTTTAGAGGTAGGGTTTCACTCTAGCCCAGGCTGCTCTCAGGTTCTCAAGACATCTTCCTCCTTCTGCCTCCTGAGTGTTGGGATTAAAGGTGTACCACCATACCCAGCAATCTTCCAGAACTTTCTCCAGACATGGAGAAAGGAGAGCTTTGCAATGGTGTAGTCAGTGTGGGGATGAGGGGACTGTGTCATACTTACTCGGTGATGTGGGAGGAAGTTTGTGGGAAACTTTTCTTTTTGTTTTCTGAAAGAAAGAAGCAGCTAATGAATGCATGTTGGTCTTCCTGCACTAAGTGGTGGCCCTGTCATAAAATCCACACTTAGAAAGGTGTGTCCTGGGCTGGAGAGATGGCTCAGCAGTTAAGGCACTTGCCTCCAGTGCCTAAGGCCCAGGGGTTCAATTCCCCAGGACCCACATAAGCCAGACCCACAAGGTGGTGGCCCTGGTTCGTTCTCTCTCTCTCTCTCTCTCTCTCTCTCTCTCTCTCTCTCTCTCTCTCTCTCTCTCTCTCTCTCTCCCTCTGTATCTCTCTGCTTGAAAATGAATAAATAAAATATTTTTTTAAAAAGAAAGGTGTGTCCTGCTAAGAGCTGTCTGGCTGTGGAGCTGGATGTAGGCTAAGGGGAGCTTCCTCCATAGGACAAGTCCCAGGCATGGGAACACCGCTGGTGATTAAGTTCTTAAATCAAGCTTTACAGTGCTAGCCTCGGTTATTTAAACCCAATGAGAAGACTGAAACCCTCCACACGTGTGGAAGGCTGGGCATCATGTTCTGGCTCTGTGGACATCTGGGGAGGCTGCTTAACACATGTATCTATGGAAGCTCTGCAAGGAAGCACCACCCTGTCACACTCACCGTCTCAAAGTCCGAATCAAAGGTGACTGCGGACAGACTGTCCTCTCCCTGGAAGAGACAAAGCACAGTAACTGGAAGAGACTTGTTTGTTCCACAGACCATCCAAGCTGCTGGAACAGACCCAATATATCCCATTTAAATGGTTTGAAATATGGGGCTTTGGAACTGGCTCAGCAGTTAAAGGCACTTGCTTGCAAAGCCTGCCAGCTCAAGTTCAATTCCCCAGCACCCATGTAAAGCCAGACACTCAAAGTGGCACAAGTGCCTGGAGTTCACATGCAGTAGCAAAAGGCCCTGCATGCCCATTCTCTCTCTGTGATAAATAAATAAAAATGTTTTAAAAATATAAGTAAGGGCTGGAGATATGGAAAAATGCTTCCTGGGCTGAAGAGGTGGCTTAGTGGTTAAGGTGTTTGCCTACAATGCAGAAGGACTGGAGTTTGATTCCCCAGTACCCTAATAAACCCATATGCACAAAAGGGCACATGCATCTGGAGTTCATTTGCAGTGGCTGGAGGCCCTGGCATGCCCATTCTCTCTCTCTGCCCCTTTCTCTCTCTCAAATAAATAAATAAAATATTTGAAAAAGTAAAAGTGCTTCCTGCTCAATCATGAGGGCCAAATTCAAATATTCAAATATTCATATTCAAATAAACAGCTGGGTAACCCCAGTCCTTGAATCATCAGAAATCCCCAAGATCTGGAATTAAGTAAGAGAGAGAGAGAGAGAGAGAGAGAGAGAGAGAGAGAGAGAGAGAGAGAGAGACACTCAGGTTCCAAACAAGAACAGGCAGAACAGCCATGAAGCTGAACACCCATCATTCCACCCATTGGAAGAGAGCGAGCACCACACATGAGCACCACACACACACACACACACACATGAAAAATACGTGTTAAAAGTATCAGGGGGCTGACTGGGCATGGTGGCACACGCCTTTAATCCTAGCACTCGGGAGGCAGAGGTAGGAGGATTGCTGTGAGTTCAAGGCCACCCTGAGACTACATAGTGAATTTCAGGTCAGCCTGGGCTAGAGCGAGACCCTACCTCGAAAAACCAAAAAAAAGTATCAGGGGGCTGGAGAGATGGTTCAGCAGTAAAGGTGCTTGCCTATAAAGCCTAATGACCAAGGTTCAATTCCCCAGTACGCATGTAAAGTGGCACATGAGTCTGGAATTCTTTTGAAGAGGATAGATGCCCTGGTATGCCCAGTCTCATTCTCTCTCTCTCACTTTCTTTCTCTCTCTCTCTCTTTCTACCAGTCATGGTAGTGCACACTTTAATTCCAGAACTCAGGAGGCAAAAGTGGGATTGCTGTGAGTTTGAGGCCAGCCTGAGACTACAAAGTGAATTCCAGTTTAGTCTGGGCAAGAGCAAGACCCTACCTCAAAAAAATAGTGCCTAATAACCTAGGTTCAATTCCCCAGCACCCACATAAACCCAGATGCACAAACTGGTGCATGTATCTGGAGTTCATTTATAGTGGCTAAAGACCCTGGTACACCCAATCTCTCTCTCTCCTTGAAAATAAATAAATTTTTTTTAAAAAACCAGGTTTAATTTTATATTTTATTTATTCATTTTCAAGCAGATACACACACACACACACACACACACAGAGGGAGAGAGAGAGAGAGCGCACCAGGGCCACCACCTTGTGGGTCTGGCTTATGTGGGTCCTGGGGAATTGAACCCTGGGCCTTAGGCACTGGAGGCAAGTGCCTTAACTGCTGAGCCATCTCTCCAGCCCACGTGTTATTTATTTGCAAGCAGAGAGATACAGAGAGAGACAGAGAAAGAGAGAATGGGCACGCCAGGGCCTTTAGCCACTTTGTGTATCTGGCTTATGTGGGTCCTGGGGAATTGAACCTGGGTCCTTAGGCTCTGGAGGCCTGCCCCTTAACCATTGAGCCATCTCTCCAGCCCAATAAATAAAATATTTTAAAACAAACAAACAAACAAAAAAGTATCAGGGACTTAGAAATGGCTCATTGAGTAAATGCACTTGCTTGCAAAGCCTGATAGCCACCCTGGGTTTCTGAGTTTGAACATAAAGCCAGACACAAAAAAGGGCTAGAGAGATGGCTCAGAGGTTAAGGTGCTTGCCTGAAAAACCTAACGACCTGTGTTCAAATCCCTAGTACCTATGTAAATTCTGATGCACACTGGCACATGCATCTGGGGCTCATTTGCAGCGCGGATGAAGGACCTGGTGTACCCATCATTCTCTCTCTCTCTCTCTCTCTCTCTCTCTCTCTCTCTCTCTGCTTGCAAATAAATAAATAAATAAATAAAAATTTAAAACTGCAACAAGCGGGTTGGAGAGATGGCTCGGTGGTTAAGGTGCTTGCCTGCAAAATCTAATGACCTAAGTTCGATTCCCTAGTACCCACGTATAGCCAGATGCACAAAAGGGGCACGTGTGTCTGGAGTTCATTTCCAGTGGCCAGGGGCCCTGCCGCGTCCATTCTTTGACTCCCTCTCTCTTTCTCTGTGTCTGTTTTTCTCTGCTTGCAAATAAATAAGTAAATAAATAATATTTTAAAAAACCTGAGCGTGGTGGCGCATGCCTTTAATCCCAGCACTTGGGGGCAGAGATAGGAGGATTGACAGGAATTCAAGGCCACCCTGACAGGACATAGTGAATTCCAGATCAGCCTGGGCTAGAGCAAGACCCTGCCTTGAAAAACAAAACAAAAAAATATTTTTTAAGTGCAACTATCATCTAACATTTGTTTGCAGTGACAAGAGGCCCTGACTCACCCACAGACACAGACACATGCAAATAAATAAAAATATTTCAGAAGGAGCCAGGTGTGATGGCACATGACTTTTATCACTGCACTAGGAGCCAGACACTGGATGATTGCTGTAAATTTGAGGCCACCTTGAGACTACATAATGAATTCCTGGTCAGCATGGGCTACATGGAGACCCTACCTTGCAAATCCAAATGAATATGTGTGTGTGTGTGTGTGTGTGTGTGTGTGTGTGCGTGTGTGTATATATGTAAATATATACATATTTAAATGTAAATATATACATACATAAATATATACATATATATGTAAAGGCACTAAATATTAACTAGTTTTCTGTAGGTAGCCAGATTATGAGTAATTCTCTAAATATTCTAAAAAAATGAGTTATTCTTATAATCACAAACCAAGTAGGTCTTAAGCCTTATAAAGTTGGGATATAGCTCCCAGGTAGACTACCTAGAATCCCCCAGTGAGGGGCTGGGGTGCGGCTCAATAGTAGAGCTCCTGCCTAGAATCCCCCAGTGAGGGGATGGGGGTGTTGCTCAGTGGTAGAGCTCCTGCCTAGAATCCCCCAGTGAAGCCCAAACAGGTACACCTTCCAGATACACTGGGGTGCTTCACTTCCTAGGAAAAGCAGGACTCTGCAGTTGCTCCCTCCTGGCCAGCACCATGTTAGCTCTCTGCAGCCCTCCTGAGCCCTGTGGTCAACACAGCCTCTTAGTCTGTGTGCAATCTTCAGCCAGTTTATGTATTTAGTAAAACTTATCTCGTGCTGGAGAGATGGCTCAGCAAAGGTGCTTGCTTGTAGCGCCCGATTGCCTGGGTTCAATTCCCCAGTACCCACATAATGCCACATGCAAAGGGTGGCCCATGTGTCTGTAGTTAGTTTGTAGCCCTGACATGCCTATGTCTGTCTCACAGAGATAAATAAAAATATTTATTTATTTGCAAGCAGAGACAATGGGCACGTCAGGGCCTCCTGCAAAGGAACTCCAGATGCCTGCGCCTCCTGGTGCGTCTGGCTTTACGTGGGTACTGAGGGATCAAGCTCAGGTCATCAGGCTTTGCAGGCAAACACCTTAAGTGCTGAGCCCAATAAAATTATTTTTAAGTCCGCACACCTTTACTCCCAGCACTTGGGAGGCAGAGGTAGGAGGATCGCTTTGAGTTCGAGGCCAGCCTGGGACTACAGAGTGAATTCCCGGTCAGCCTGGGCTAGAGTGAGACCCTACCTCAAAACATAAATATTCCTGTCCACCCTCCGTGCACTTCCCTTCCTGTGGGCATGCTTGAACCCCAAGAGCGCGCCTGCTCCCCGCTGTCACCTCGGCGGGGCTGTCGGGGACCCCGGCCTCCTCATGCAGAGGGGCGTCACTTACAGGGTGAGACCCGCAGCGCGCAGGGGTCCCGGAGGACTTCCGGGAAGCGGCGACCTCCAGGAGCTCTGGCGGTGCGCAGGCGCCGCGCCGGCCCTCGCCCGGGACCCGCTCCTTGTGCGGTAACAATCGGGCGGCCGAGCTGTCCGCCGCCGCGGTGCGCAGGCCCGCCCCCGGCCCGCCCGCGGCTCGCCGCCCCCGGCCCTCTGACCGTCTCCGAAGCCTGCTCCGTGGTGCCCTGGCTCATGGCCGAGGCGCTCCGAGGCCTCCCAGGCGAAGCGAGCTCGGCCTTCAGCATCAGAAGCCTGCCAGTCCTCCGGCTGCCATGGCAACGGCGCGGCGGAGCCCCGGATGTGCACGTCACCTGGCTTGGCCGACAGTGCGCATGCGCGGAGTTACCCAGGCACAGTGGCTGACCACGCTGGGTCCCGGGGTTGCTGGAGCTCAGAGAAGCCCCAAGAAAGCGCCGTGAGCTCCACGGAGTCCACAGGGCAGTTCCCTTTCCGTTTCCTCGTGTTTCTATTCTTGAGGAGTGTGGATTGAACCCAGGGGCTCATGAATACTAGACGGAGCTCTACCACTGAGCACACCCCAGCAGCCCCTCACTGGGGATTCTAGGCAGGGGCTCTACACTGAGCCACACCCCAGCCCCTCATTGGGGGGTTCTAAACAGGAGCTCTACCACTGAGCCACTCCCCAGCCCCTCACTGGGGATTCTGGGCAGGTGCTCTACCACTGAGTCACACCCCAGCCCTCACTGGAGGGATTCCAGGCAGGTGCTCTACTACTGAGCTACACTCCCAACCCTTCACTGGGGTGATGAGTGAGGGTATTGACATGTAGACCCCAAAGATCTAATTGCGGTTGGAGGTGAGGATTCCTACACCCGAGGAACATTTGGGTGTTCTGTAGATGTTAACTGTAGATGTTCGCTGAAACACTGCTGCTGGAGGATTACAATAAATGGCTCAGAGCACTAAGCCTCCAACCCCAGTACCTAAAGCCATAACTCTGTGCTTCTAAACCAGGAGCAATAGGCCACGCACCTCAGGGCAAGTCCAGACCTCAGGGACCACGTGGACCTGGAAACTGCCCCTTATGTAAGAGCTTCTCTTCACCTACCCACCATTACTATTCAGGTGAAAATTAACATTCTATTAGTGCACTTAAGGACAAATCAGAGTGCAACCAAGAAATTTTAACTATGGGAAGAGCTCCCCCTCAAAGGGTCAAGGAAAGAGGAAAGTGATTGTCCGATGTGGTTAATTCCATCAAAATCGTTTAAATTTTTTGCCAGGCGTGTTGGTAACGCCATTAATCCCAGCACCAGGGAGGTGGAGGTAGGAGGATCACCGTGAGCACAAGGACACCCTGAGACTACATATGCATTCCAGGTCAGCATGGGCTAGAGCCAGACCCAACCTTAAAAAGCTAAACAAAAAAATTGATGAAAAACTGAGCACGTGTGTGTGTGTGTGTGTGTGTGTGTGTGTGTGTGTGTGTGTGTGTGTGTGTGTGACACATTTGCACCACTTTTTGTGTCTGGCTTGGGCAGGTGGCTTAGGAATTGATAACCTAAGCAGGAAGGGTTTGCAAGCAAGTGTCTAACCACTGAGACATCCTCCCCTTCCCTTCTCATCAAGGTTTATTTTTTTTTAATTTTTATTTATTTATTTGAAAGCA
>PVHP010048056.1:0-12666 GCA_004024765.1 Zapus hudsonius | reverse complement strand
CCCCCTTAGCCTCTCACTTTTGTTTGTTTGTTTGTTTATTTATTTTGAGGTAGGGTCTGGCTCCAGCCCAGGCTGACCTGGAATTCACTATGTAGTCTCAGGGTGGCCTTGAACTCCTGGGGATCCTCCTACCTCTGCCTCCTGAGTGCTGGGACTAAAGGCATGCGCCAGCACACTGGCTCCTCTCACATTTTGGGGATCTCTTACTGATGGCTAAACCTGCATATGACCTGGCTAAATTCTTTCAAGCAGGGTCCTCAGAACACTGGCGGTGATTCAGCTACTTATGCTGTTAGAAAGCCCAGTGCTCAGAGAGATTAAAGCTCTAAAGAAAGTCACACAGGGGGCTGGAGACAGGCCTTAGCCTTGCAAACCTATAGGCCCTGGGTTTGATTCCCTAGTACCCACATGAAGCCAGATGCACAAAGTGGCACATGTATCTGGAGTTGGTTTTTAGGAAGCCCTGACATGCTCTCTCTCAAGTAAATAAGTCAGAGTTCAGTGGGATCCAAAGTGGTTTATCTGTTGTCCATCACCACTCCCCTGTCCTTGCCCCTCCCCCAGCCAAGAAGCCTAAGCAGTGCCTCACTTAACCTCCTGAGAGATACACCTGGACTTTATGGGGTCCTGGTGGGATTCATGATTCCTTGAAATTCTATGCAAATTTTTTCATATCTATGTATTTTTTCTGGGATTTGCATATTTTTGGGGGTGGGGAGGTTGCAACAGAGTTTACTTGGCCTCTAACTACACTGCTTGCAATCCCAAGTGCTGAATTGAAGCATGCATCACCATGCCTGGCTCTGGGTTTATAGCTTTTATTAAGTCATCATGAAAGAGTTGGGATATTAAGTAGCCCAGACTGCCACAGCTCTTGCTGAGTACATGGTGGGAGAGACTCTAAGAAAACTTTCCCTACTAAGTGGGGGTGGGGGAGAGAGGGAGATCCTGAGCTCACGAGAGAGCTGGGGCCGTTCATCCAGCAATCCAGCAAGGGCAGAAACAGGAACCTAGCAGGCTTTCCTTTTGCTCCTCCCCTCCCCCAGTCCCACATGCCACAGCTGTTCCATTGTGACACTTGCACAGCTACAGCCCAGACAGACTTGGGTCTATAGAGCTCCAGCAGGGCACAAAACAGTTAGTATGATTAAGTATGAGAGTAATCATTAGTGGTCCCTTGATATCCTTTGGGGTTGGTTCCAGGATTCCTTTGAACACAAAATCCATGGCTGCTCAAGCCCCTTATATAAAACGGGGCAGTATTTGCATAGACCCCACTCACATTATCCTGCACGCTTTGCATCATTTCTCAGTGCTTACAACACCTAAGCGGATGCAAATGCCATGTAAATGCTTGTTAACTGTATTGTTGGAGGAATAATGAGAACAGCCTGTGCATGTTCCTACAGACACATTATGTTTTCCATATTTTTTTATCCAGAATGAAGTTTTGGATGCAGAACCCAAGGTGTACAGTACATCCAAGCAGGCTTCCGGTGTGCCAGACAATCCCTTCATGTTTCTAGATTGAAGAGGACGCTAACCAAGAGGGTGGGGTCAGGCTGGGGATGTGGTTCAGTGGGTAGACTGCCACTTGGGGGGGCAGTTTAACATGCATAATGCCCTCCTGACTTTGATCCCCAGCAATGCATAAACCAGGCATGGTGGCCCATACCTGTAAACCAGGTGGAGGAAGGATTGGAAGTTCAAAGTCATCCTCAGCTACAAAGTAAGTTTGAGGCCATCATGGGCTTCATGAAACCCTGTCTCAAAGAAAGAAAGGCTGGGGCTGGTGAGGTGGCTCAGCTGTTAAGGCACTTGCCTCCAGTGCTCCTAGTTCAATTCCCCAGTACCCACATAAGCCAGACCCACAAGGTGGTGGCCCTGGTGCTATCTCTATCTCTACCTTTCTCTCTCTCTCTGTATCTCTCTGCTTGAAAATGAATAAATAAAAAATTAAAAAAAAGAAAGGCTGGGTGTGGTGGTGCACATCTTTAATCCCAGCATTTGGGAGGTAGAGGTAGGAGGATCTCTATGAGTTTGAGGCCAGCCTGGGACTACAGACTGAATTTCACGTTGACCTTGGCTAGAGTGAGACCCTAACTAAAAAAAACCAAAAACCAACAACAACAAAAAAAAAAAAGAAGAAGAAGCAAGCAAGCAAGCAAGCAAGCAAGCCGGGTGTGGTGGCACAGGGCTTTAATCCCAGCACTCGGAAGGCAGGGGGAGGAGGATCACCATTAGTTCAAGGCCACCCTAAGACTACATAGTGAATTCCAGGTCAGCCTGGGTTAGAGTGAGACCCTAACTCAAAACAACAACCAAAAAAATTGAATGAAAGAAAGAAAGAAAGAAAGAAAGAAAGAAAGAAAGAAAGAAAGAAAGAAAGAAAAATGAGGGTAAGGCATATGGCCAGGCTGCCCGAGTTCACATACCAGCTCCACCTCTTGCTGATTACCTGGGGTATGAGCCTCAGTTTCCTCATCTGGTAAATGCAACACTTGTTTGATAGAGTGTGTTGAGGGTCAACTGAGACACAGTGTTTAGACAGTGGTGGGTGGAATGTTCACTCAGTGAATGAGGCCTGTACTGCTGAGTCAGGGTGAGGACGGGATGCTGGAAGGGGCAAAAAGCATCTTGAGGGACTTGCCAAAGGGTTTTGTCTGAAGATCACTACATTTTCTTTCTTTTTTCTTTTCTTTTCTTTTTTGGTCTCACTCTAGCCCAGGCTGGCCTTAAACTCACTGTGATCCTCCTACTTAAATGTCTCAAGTGTTTGGGTTATAGGTGTGATCCTCCATACCTGTGTGTGTGTGTGTGTGTGTGTGTGTGTGTGTTTTAAAGAGAAAACAATGCCATCTGAGATAGAAAGGGGTTTGAAATCAGGTGGATGGTCGTGCCAGCGACCATCACAGGAAGATGCAGGCTCCTTCCATTCTGGGAGCCCAGCTACCTTGCTCTACACGATGTCCTAATCCTGGCCTCACTTCTTTCTCCCCTGGTCCTGGAATGCCCCACCGTCATAGGAAGGTCTCATCTCTGACATATGTTGTCTTTTTTTTTTGAGGTAGGGTATCACTCCAGCCCAGGCTGACCTAGAACTCACTCCATAGCCCCAGGCTGGCCTAGAATTTATGGCAATCCACCCACCTCAGTGCCTGGCACACAGTAACACTCAGTGAACACTTGAGTGGGTGAGGCACAGAAAGCAGGTCAGATTTCACTCACCCCACCAGCTCAGTGCTGGGATCTGCACCTCCCCACCAACCCTGAAGCTATACAAGTGTCTAGTGGGTGACAGCTACTTCGATCTCTCTCAACTTCAGGTCACCAGCTCTGATGACCCCCATTCATCCATGGGGCCACTTGTTTCTGTAACCTGTGGGCAGGAAGAGTCCTCCCCAGTAGTGGGGTCTTTCCCTCCAGAAGCTGCTTCCCACCCACTGCTATGGGACTCAGATTAGATCCATATCCCGGTCGTGGGACTCAGGGTGACTAAACTCACACCCAACCTACCGGCTTTAACTGTGTGTCCTTGGACCAGCTACATGACCTACCTGAGCTCAAGATGTCCTCCTGAGGATAAAGTGACCTCAGGAAGAGAAAGGTCAGGTGTGGGGGAGTGACCACTGGGCCTCACTATCCAGTCTTTATGTACAGAGGGGAAGGAACTGGAGAAGAGAGACCGAGAGGTTCAGAGGAGGTGTCAGGAGGCGCAGGGAGAGATGGGCCAGTGGTTGTCACTGAAGCGCATGATCCCAGAGTGGAGTATGGGGGCGTCTAGAACCCCTGGATGATGCCTCTCCTCACCCCCACTCCCCACCTGTCTGCTGCACGGAATGGCGCGGTGCACACGGGCAGGCAGCTTCTGTGTTACTTTAATATCCTCCAGGCCCATCCAGCCCTTCCCCACCCGTACCTCCCGCTGCCGGCCCCTCAGGGTGGGGGCCCGGGTCGCCTCCCCCAGCCCAAGGACTAAGGCACCTGGTGGCTGCAGCAGGCCGACCCGGACACAGACGCACAGAGGGGGCACACTGTGGACGCAGACAAGCAGGGAGGACACGGGAGCAGGGAAGAGGCCGCCGTGGGCTCCCAGAGCCCCCAGGCGTGTCCGGGGCGCGGGAGGAAGGGGACACCTTCGGGGAGCCCCCCCCCAGAAGGGGCGCGTCGGGAGGAAGGGCGGTGGCGGGTGGGGGCACGGCCCTCACTTGCCGCCCTTGCGGGACAGACACCGCGGGAGGCAGGAGAAAGTCTGCTTGACCCGCGCCAGCAGCGGCAGCGGCCGGTGGGCGTCCCGGGGCGCGCGGGGCACCAGGCGCTGCAGGGTCCCCTCCGAGGCGGCCGCGTGCGGAGCGGTGGCCGCCGCGGAGGTCGCAGAGCCCTGGCGGCAGCGCTTGCAGAGAGGCAGCAGGGCGCGCAGGTCCTCCTCGTCGCGGAACGGGCTCTCCCCGAAGCGCTCCTCCAGCTGCCGCCTAAGCTGGGGTGGATGTGCGTGGGACGAGGGTCAAGGCCTGTCCCCTCCCCCCAAGGCGCCACCCGCCATCGCCATCACCGCCACCCTCTGCTTCCCTTCGGGAACTGTCCAACCCTCACGGGCCTCCTCCCACTCTGAGCCCCTGTCCTCTCCATGAACCCCACTTACCTGTAGACACTCCATCTTCCACACTTACCTGCTGGAGATGGCATTTACCCCCTCTCCCTGGCACCTCACCTTGGTCCCTTATCCCTGGACTCAATAACTCCACTCACCCAAGGCCTCTTCCAAGTCTGTCCCTGGCCCTGCAGATCAGCCTCTAGGGATGTCCCTTTCTGCCACCTGCTGAGAGCCTGCCAGCACTTTCTGTCTTCTCTTCTCCTCCCCCCCCCATGCCCAGAGTGGCCTCAATCCTGGTATTTCTGTGTGCTGCCTGTTCATAAGAGAAGGGATTGCTTTGACTTCAGAAAGACCCAGGGTGCAGTAGGACAATGATGGTAAGCCACAAAGGGGCCAAACCTTCAAGTGTCTTGTGCTGGGGATACTTGGGTAAATCAAAAGGCCACAATCTGGTCTAAAGGAGTCAGAATTCCAAGCTGACCGTGAGTGTGAGTGGGGGTGGGGCTAGAGAGATAGCTCTGTGGTTAAAGCAAGCATGAGGGCCTAACTTCAATCCCCAGAACCCATGTCAATGCCCCTGGTGTTGGTCCATAAGCCTGTTAACCCAGAGCCAGGGAAGCAGAGGATCCTGGAGCTGCTGGCCAGCTAATCTAGACTAACTGGTGAGCTCCAGCTCAATGGCAGACCCTGTCTCAATAAAGGTGGATGGCATTCCTGAGGAACACCACTTTCCTTTAACACATGTCTACATACATGTGCACATATATGCACCCACAAATACACATGTACCCACACACATGAACATGCACACACACTAAGCAGGGTGATGGTGGTCCATGCCTGAAATGTTAGCACTTGGGAAGCTGAGGCTATGAGTTTATGGCCAGCCTGGGTTACATAAAGAGGAGGAAGGGGAAGAGAAAAGGAAGGCGAGACAGAGGAGAAAAGAAAAACAGCTGGAAGCTGGTTATTTCAAGCTTCTAAATCTTGAGACCCAGACAGATCTAAAGCCCAAGCCTCATTCTTTTCAATGGGTATTGAGTTCAGGTGTGAGCAGAGATCTCCCTGAGCCCAGTCCCATCCCTGCTCAGCCCTTACCTTCCGGGAGTTCCCCCAGCCAAACTCTTCGAGCTGCTGCCTAAAGCCTGGGTTGGGATTAGCGATGGGCCTGGTGGTCTTGATGGCTTCAAGTACTTCCCGCCAGCCCAGCCCAGTCACTGTCATCACATAGGCCGTCACGATGGTGGTGCTACGGGAGATGCCTGCAAAGCTGATCCCCAAAACCCCAGGCTTCAAGCAAGGTCCAGTTGTTTTCTGCAGCCCCAGGAACCTCTGCCCGACTCGAGCTCCCCCATCCTTGCCTCCTAGAATCTGGAGCTCACTTCTGCCTGGCAATCTCTCTCCCACATACAGGGCCTGGCTGAAACATCATTCATTCATTCCACAAACTTTCCTGATCATTTTTCTGGTTTGGGTACTGGGATACAGTGGGGAACAGAACATGTGGTCTCTATGGGTTCAACCACTAACCAGAGAGGCAAGTTCGGGTGCTGATGACTGCTCTGAAGATGAGTCTGGGGATGGAGAGCCACATAGGAAGAGGTATCATTCTAAGGGGAGGGGCATGGAGAATCAGGGGTGAGGTTCCCTAGGAAGTGACATCAAGGTGGACTTTTTAAACTTTCCTTTTTTTTTTAAAGCAGGGTCTCGCTCTAGCCCAGGCTGACCTGGAATTCACTGTGCAGTCTCAGGCTGGCCTCAAACTCACAATGATCCTCCTACCTCTGCCTCCCAAGTGCTGGGATTAAAGACGTGCCACCACCACCACCACAGCTGGCCCTTTTTTTTTTCTTTTTAAATTTGTGTGTGTGTGTGTGTGTGTGTGTGTGTGTGTGTGTGTGTGCTCATGGGCCCACCAGGGCCTCTTCAAATGAAGACCAGGCACTTGCATCTGGCTTGGGAATTGAATCCAGGATAATAGGCTTTGCAAACAAGTGCCTTTAACTGCTGAGCCATGTCCCTAGCCTCCAACATAAGTCTTGGAAGATAGGTCAGGGTTCAAGTAGGGAAAGGTGGCTGGATGTGGGAGGACTTTGGAGAACTGGCCCTTTGGCTCTAGCCAGAACCTGGCACAGGGGAAGTACTTGATGAGAGGTTATAGCCCTGAAAGCAGCCACAGGCCCAAGAACACCTGAGGGGAACTCGGAGGTCCCTCGTCCTAAACCAATGTTTACCCTCATTTCAAAGGCTTACGGAGAGAGGGGTCAGACAAATGAGTTACCCATGTGACTCACATCTCCCTCAGCCCTGTCAGTAAACAGTCATACCCCCATTTCACAGATGAGAAACTGGATATGTAGAAAACAGCTACATGTACAGAGCTCTGACATGACCCCCTGGGTGGTGGACTGTCAGTACTATGGCAGGCTGGAGGGGGTGGGCGTGGGGGAGGATGGCCCCTCAGAACTCACCAGTGCACAAGGCAGTTTCCCCCGTTGAGGCGGCAACAGTGGATGAAGTTAATACATTCTTTGAAGTGTTTTTTGCTAGAGAAGAAAGCAATAGGGTCAGTAGCACTGAGGGCCAGGTCTCTTAGAGTCATACCCTCCCCACTTATGGATGCAAGGGACAGAGCACCTGGGGTCCCCAGTTCATCCAGCGTGTGCAGTGAATAGGTTATTACTATAGAAGGAGGCGGAGGTGACTGTGGCAATGGTGGTGGCATGTCAGGCAGGGAAAGAGGTCATCCCAGCATCTAGGCAGGCACCTCTCCAGTGTGTCCTGAGGAGCCTGTTCCCAATGTGGGTGTAGTCTGCCCATTTAAGGAAATGGGTGTGGGGAGACTGAGGGTGCCAACTCCTTTGGGTTCTGAGCATCTGGAATAATGGTCAACAGCGTGATGGGAGAAGAGTCCAGGCTGGGTCTGTTCCAAGCTGGAGGCATTGATATTAACAGCCCAAATAGAAAGCCTGTTTTGCTGAGTTCCCACAACATACCCATCCCTGTCCTAGCTGCTCAACTCCTATCATCAGATGGCTGCAAACCTCCTGGACTCTGATCACATCCTGGCTTTGTATATCTGAGGCCCAGAGAGGAGAAGTGATTTGTCCAAGGTCACATAGCAGTTCCTGGCTGGGAACCAGGCATCTTAACTGCAGGCCAGGAGCAGGTGAGTCTGACTATCACATCTGCTGCTGCATTTGGTCCCAAGAGACAGGGTGCTTTCTCCATGTCATAGCTGGGGAGGCTGAGGGGTTCTCTGTGACACTGTCCTCCCTCAGCTGTGGTCTCACCCAGGGGAACTTACATGGGTACCTCCGGAGTGTCCGCCACTGGGATGCGAAGGTAGGTGATATCCTGCAAGGAGAAATCACACCCAGAGGTGAGGCCTTGCCAGCAACCCCTTCCCCACCCGAGCTGCCTGTGTCCCAGCCCATTTTTGCCTTTCTCTGGGCCATTTTGTTTTTCTATCCCAAGAAAGCAGACCCTGGTCTTTACAGGTCTCCCAGGTTCATCTCTTGAGTCCAGATCTTTTTGAGTGGTGTCCTGACCCACAGGTGACCTGTTTGAGAACTGGATAGGGAGGATTTAGGAGCCATCCATCTAATAGCTGGGGACAGGCTTTTCTTTCTCTTCCCCTCCTCCTCCCCTCCTCCTCTTCTTTTTCTTCTTTTGGTTCTTTTGAGGCAGGGTCTCATTGAAACTCAGAGTAGCCTCAAACTCACAGCCCTTCTCCCATCTCAGCCTTCCGAGTGCTAGAATGAAAGGTACACAAGTTGCCGCATCTCATTGGGAAAGGGCTTCTTAAAGTGACTGACCTCCAAGCAGGAATCCAGCATTACACAGTGAAAAGTGCAGAGCATATTTGGATCTCTTGCAAAGATGTGAAACCTATGAAATTAGTACCCCAGGTATCATGGTGCCTACTTGTAATCCTAGCACTAGGAAGAAAACACTTTTTCTTTGTTTCTTGTTATACTGGGAATCAAACTCAGTCTCTACATGCTAAGCAAGCAAGCGCTCCAAGGCAGGAGGATCATAAGGCTAGCCTCAGCTACATAGTAATATCCTGTTTCAAAAACAAAAAAGCCAAAACAAAACAACAAAAAGAAAAGTTTACATTTTACGAATTATGGTTAGAAAATCATTACCAAATAATAGAATAGATTCAGTTGCTAAACTAACTTTACTTTTCCAACACACTTGCTCGGATAGCCTCTGATTCTGGCTTTACCCACACAATGATGTGTGATCATTACTGCCTGTGTCCTAGAATTTCCCTTGAGACTTTGCTACTTTAAAGGGACCACTGCTGGCTGGGTCTGAGGGTCCACATGGAAGGTTCTCTTGTGTGAAGTTTGTTCTCCCCGTGTAACTCACATTCACAAGGTCATGAAATCCTGCATCTTTTGCAAGGTTTGCAGTTTCACTTTGCAATGCATTTGGCCTTGGGTTTGCCTGATATTATCAAATCCTGCCTGCTGAACTCCCTGATGGGAGGGAAGGATGCTGGGTTCATTCTGTAAGCAGTCAGCTCCTTAGTCAACACATTAATAACCTGAAAAGGCTGCCCATGTGCTCTATTTGGACTGCATACTCAATACTCCAAAACGAGGCTGTCCTATAACACAAAATCACACTCCACTGGCCTGAAAATTTCTTCTTTGACATTGAAAGTTATAGATTATTGTCAGTTGCCCTTAGAGACCATCAATTTGATGGGTAGGAAAAAAAAAAAACAAAAACCAAAGCCAACCACCTGAGTGAGGCCCAGCGAGGGCTCAAGGACACAAAGCAAGGTCTTGACCTCAATCTCCAGAGCTTTTCCCACTTTCCCTTCTTTTCAGTGGATCACATAGACTCTAAAAGATGAACAGGAAGGGCTCTTTTTATGGGATAAGAACATCTTTTTAAAAATATTTTTTATTTATTTGTGAGAACAGGAGACAGAGAATGGGCATGCCAGGCCTCTTGCTGCTGCAAATGAACTCTGGACACACATGCCATTTTTTTTTTTTGCATCTGGCTTTATTTACGTGTGCACTGGGGAATTGAATCTGGAATATCAGGCTCTGCAAGCAAGCACCTTTAACTGCTGAGCAATCTCCTCAGTCCCAGCATAACAACATCTTTAACTTTGCTATTATATCATGTGTAAAGTTTGAAGCTCAAAACTCCTCAGCAAGGTAAGTAGCACTATAAGGTTTCCATTTATAGCTGGAGAGACTGAGGTTCAGATGTTCCTGTGCACAAGGTCACAGAGAGAATAATAAATGGTCTCCCAGCTCTGGCACCAGTGGTCTGAGTTTTCTGCTTTCCTCCTCAGGGTCCTAACACCTTCACCCCCTTTCCTATCACGGAACCTCCAGTGGGATCCTTGCCTTACAGTGCACAATGGTATCTTCCCCATCCTATAGAACTTCTCCATCCTTACAGCGGCCAGCCCTCTTCTCAGGCTCAGGGATCCAAAGTCCAGAGAGGTAAAGTCACAGCCCAAGGTTGCACAGCAAGACACAGAGGCTGAATTATCTGTTTGGAGTCATTTAGCCACTGGGCAATGTGAAGCCCATATAAGGAGATTTGAAGGTTTGGTGTGAGGTCAGATGGCCTGTGTTCAAATCCCAGTCAGCCAGCTTCTTTGATGTGTGACCTTAGGTGAGTTTATTTATCTCTCTGGACCTCAGTTGCTAAATAAGAATATAAAATCATCTAATGGTGAGGCCAGATGAGTCAGCATGAGTCAAGGCAGTAGCCCCAGGGCTGAGAGTGTTGCTCAATGGTAGAGCCTTTGCCTAGCATGTGTGGGAAGCACGGGTTTCATCCTCAGTACTGAGGGGAAAGAGACAGCCCTGTAACTAGCACATAGTAGCTTATTGATAAACGGATACTCTAGTCAGTGGTTCCATGGTGCAATGGGCAAATAGATGCTCTGGAGTCTGAAGCCCTCCCTCCCACCTACCAGTGCTGGCATGGCGGCCTGGCTTACCTGCAGCAGAGGCTGGGGGGACTCATGGATGGAGATGATGTGAGTGATCTTATTCCTGCCCAGCTGATCTGGGTCTTTGGCATCTGAAAGAAACCGGATGCTTGAGCCCAGCTGGCAGGTGAGACTTATTTGTTCCCGATGGCCAAGTGCGGTGAAAACCCGTGCCTAGCTCTTTTCCTCACCCCTTCCACCTTCCACTGGCTACATGCCCACCTCCTGCTCTGGGCATGACACCCTGAGGCATCTTCAGTCTCATCTCCAAAGCATGCAGCAGACCTAGGCCAGCATGCCCCAGCCTGGAGCATTCTGTCCTTCCATCCCAAACACCTTCCCCAGCACATCCTCTGACCCAGCCATTCTACTTCTAGGAATGTGTGTACAGAGAGGCTGCTCCCAGAAAGCTGCACGTGGAGGCTGCTCTTCTTCACTGCACTGCTTATGTCAGAAATAGCTGAACATTTGGAAGAACCTAATGTCCACCAGAAAGGGACCGGATGAAAAGATACACCCATACTCTGGAATCTCATGCAGCAATTAAAATGATTTTTACATGCTGATGTGCCAAGATGTCCACATTACATATCTGAAGTAGGGAGCCAGCTCCAGAACAGTGTGTAGAGAGGGTTTTATTTGAAATATTCTATCTGTATTTATAACAAATGACAAATGACCCAGGGCTATGACCAATAGTGGCCATCTCTAGGGACTGGATTACCCATGGATTATACCTTTTGTAACCAGCATAAATAACACATCTGCACACATAGACTTCATTAATAAACATTTCTTGTGTGCTCATGATGTGCAGGCTTTGATGGGC
Source organism: Zapus hudsonius (assembly GCA_004024765.1). NCBI lineage: Eukaryota > Metazoa > Chordata > Mammalia > Rodentia > Dipodidae > Zapus > Zapus hudsonius. Next base: position 1,266 of record PVHP010048056.1, on the reverse strand, counting down.
ACTGGGGATCAATCGGGGGTCAACTTCATAGCTCCTGCCCTCATGGAACTTGCACATTTGAAGAGGCCTCTAACCTAACTTGACCAAAGACCTCCTGGGAGGGAGCTGGTGGGAAGGAAGGGGCCATAGCTTGTGGAGGAGGGGCACTTGAGTCCTCTGACGTTTCCACCTTGGGCCAACCTGTCTCAACACATTTTCTACCAAAGTCAAAGGTCTATGTTCAGATCTCTGGCCCCTCACTGACAGCCTGGAGGTTGGGGGCGAGGGAGGTGGTATCCCTGTAGAAAGTTGTGCAAAGGATGGATTAGAGGCTTGTTTACAGGCTTGCCTCTCCCTGGCACCAGGCCCCACAATGGCTCTTCTCAGGACTCTGCTTACTGGAGGGTCCTGCTCCTCACAAGGGCAGTTCCTAGTTTCCACGTAGAAATTACATTCTCAATCAGACCTCAACCAGCAGACCTAAGGGAAGAGCCCTTAGGGGCTGGCAGATCTTGTGCACTGCAGGTGGCAGAGGCTCAGCCCCTGAGTTCTTGGTGCTGCCCTTTGACCTGGCAGTGGAACATGGGAGCAAGAGTGGATGCCGGGAGGATGCCAGCATTGACCCCTGATATTCTCTTTTTTTTCTCTCTCCCTCCCTCCTCCATTCTGGGGACCACCTGCCCAGCACCTCCCCCCCCCCTTAATCCTCTATCATCCTTTCCCTCTCCCAGCCTGTTTGGCCTCCCTGCCCATTCCAGAAAGCCTCTGAGGTGTGTGGGCCCAAGCATTAATAGTGGACCCAGGCCTGGGACAAGCAGAGTGCCATGATCTTGGGACAAAGTAGGCAGTGCTCACCAATGAAGTTTCCGAGGTAGAGTCCAGGAAGTACCTAGAGGAGGGACAGCAGGGGTCAGAGGGGTGGGCTGTACTGCTTTCAGCCCCTGGCAATGAGGGAACCCACAAGGCCCTCTCTGTCAGTGAAGGGACCTCACAAAACAATCTCCCGCTGACAGGCCTGGGTGCTCATGGAAGGGTCTGGGGTTCTGGCAAGGGTGGGAGAGCAGGCGATTAATTTAACCTCAGAAGGAATCAAGGAGCCCAGCCTGGGGACAGGTGAGAGGGAAGAGGAGGGAGGGACAGAAAGTACTGGGGGGGGGGACTAGCTCAGAGGAGGTAGGTACAGGTGGAGGGCCATGCAGGAAGGATGGACACACACACACACACACACACACACACACACACACACACACACACACACACACACACACACACACACACACACACACA
>PVHP010048055.1:0-12645 GCA_004024765.1 Zapus hudsonius | reverse complement strand
GAGACAATCTGAATTTTTATAGTTTCTGTGAGAACTTCCAATGAAAGCTCTCTGGGGTAGATTAGAAATTACATATACTTTACTAAGTAAATGGCAAACTCTTATAATCCTCACACATGACTATTTTAGCTTTACAGGTTGTTTACTCTTTCTAGTTCAAAAGCCCTAAACTAAATAGCACTGACATACAGTCATAAGGAAGGCATGTATACTGCTTATAATAGCAGCACATACATGAAGTTTAGGAAAAAAGACACTTCTTAGTTGTTAAAGATTGGTTTGAAACATAATGTCAAAAATATAAACGCAGATTTTAGAAAGTAATCAACCTTTTCCAAGCAATCAGCAAGGACTGTCAGTTAGATATGTTGAATGCCATCATAAATAGTTGGAAATCAATGAGAAACAGTAACCTCAGTTGAGCGTTCAGTTTCCGAGTATTAGTTTTCAAAACCTTTGCTTATTTTATTTGTATTTTACTTCCAAATCAATATGTTTACATTGATTGTGTTATCTTTGCCTTACAAAAAATGTTTCATTTTAACTCTGCAGTGAATATCAAGTATAAATTATTTTGTTTCCTTTTCAATAAGATTTTCATTGGGTAAAAGGAAAACAACAAAAAAGTGGCAATTACAATTAAGTGTAAGGCAAATAAAGTGGATAAAATTAAATTAAGTTGGTTATCTTAAACATGGAGATAGCTCAGTCAACAGAGATAGAAAATTGTAAAATTAAAATAGTTTAAAAATTTTTAAACTACTCATGCATTATTATATTGACATTTAGCCATTTCATTTTTACATGTGTTTAAGTTCTTGTAATTTTTGTCTATATGTCACATTTACTTTCTATCATTTCTGCTTCTTTCAATTAAGGAATGTTAAACCTCTTTTTTTGATTTTTGTTTTGTGACTTTTAAGTGACTGAAATGTAACCTGATATTGCATGAGCAGATGAAACTTGTGGTACCCTAAGCTAAAAAAAGAAATGTATGTACCTGTGTGACCAAACTCAGAATGATTAACAAATAGCCTGAAATAACACTGGGACTAGGGAGGTGACTCAGATTCTCTTATAGGCAGTATTATCCTCAGAGCCTAGATACATCTTTTCTATAAGGAATAGACACTTGTCTTTCCTGGCGTTCCAATGCCTGACAGGAGACTCTTTACAGCCATACCCTTCACACATTAGCCTCTTTCCATCCTATGGCACACACAGGAATTTATTTTTCCTAGTTCCACCTGCTAAAATTTACCTTAACTTGAACTATTAGGTCTTCCAGTGCCCATCCTTGAAGAAGTCAATTTTTATTTGGAAAAAGGGTCATATAAAATCTATACACTTACTTTTGGAAAGCATTGAAAAGGAGGCAGTGGCAAGAACATAATGAAGCTTGTTACCATCAAATGGGATAAAAGGAGCAGTTAACAAAGATACAACCTCCAATCAAACAACACACAGCAAAACAGAATGGATCTGAAGTTAGATACTTTATGTATCTATGGAAATCAATTTATTGATAGTCTTATCAATGGTGTCAGTTGATTTGATAACAATTACTTGAAATATTTTGTATTTTTATTGTTTATGCTGCACAAGCTTTTCATACAATTTTCCGGGACCTTTATGGTTATAATGTTTCCAGGAATTCTTTTTGGTCTCACATGTATACATGTTTAATTCTTAGTACCATAGAGATGCTCACCTGCTCACAGAACAGAGATCATCAATGCTACCCATTTTCAATGTTGTTGTTTCTTCCAAAATTTCAAGACACATTTATCAAAGAATGACAAACACCCAGTAGCTTGAAGACAATGAAATTTTATGACATAAAGATAGCAAAGTAAAAGAAAACATATAATTGAATCAAAATGGGTTTTTCTTTTCATATTTCACAATGACATACAAATCATGCTTGTAAGAACAACACTATTATCTTGCAAAATGTAACCTAAATGCCTGCTCCCTAAAATGCTTCTATTTTTTTGTTTTAATAACAGGACTAGAGATTTTCCCCAGATTTTTAAATATCTCATTTTATTCTTCTGGAAGCTGTTTGTCTCATGGGTTTAAAAATAAATAATGCCTCCTTTTGAATTGACAAGCTAAATACAGTAGCTTAATTCTTCCCTACTCAAAGTGACTTGGGAAGATATTGTTTCCATTTTCATCTGTCAGGGTGATGGTGACAATCAGGAAATGATGTTTACTAAGCATTTCCAAAGAGACAAAGTTACCATGTGTAGATGTGATGTTCACATAACCTGTAACTTTGTGAGAATGTTTCTACTCCATTAGTGGTCACTATTCCTCAACTTCCTCCTGTTTAAACCTATAAGAAGTATACCAAACATCTTTGTAACAGTTGTATTAACTTAGTAAACCCATCTCTCAACTGTTAGAATTCAAATATACAATGGAGCCTGGCATTATGAACTCTCATCCTAGCTTCTCCCAAAGTATTGTTAAAGAATTTTCTTTGATAAAAAATCTTCTATATTAATTTCTAGTAACCTCAAAGAAAACCTGGAAATTACAGGAGTTCCTATCCTTGAGTAAGAGCTGCACCTTAGATCAATCTGCCAAAGGTTAAAAAAAATCATTTGTAACAAACAAGAAATAATGTGCATTTAACTGTACCAGAGGATACTCAGATATAAATTCACAAACATTTGCATTTTTATCTAATTGATTATTCTTACATTTACCATGAAATTTATTTGAAATGTTATAAGACTGCCTTTTCTAAAATATTCATTTATTCTTTTATGATTATTAGCAATTCACTACTTCTGATAAATTATGATAGGAAAGATTTTGTAGTATTGGACAAAGATAGAATAAGCACACAGAAATTAATTGAGAAGCCTCAATCTTATACTAGTTTTTATTTCCCACATAGAGACAATATATATCATATTGCAAGAGTTTTATTTGTTACAAGTAGAATAAGCCTCGCTGTTATAGTTCCCTCCATCCCTGGACCAATGCTTGAGTTTCCAGTCTGGTCTTTTAGGACACTCACCCCATCTGTTTTTTGTTTTTGTTTTTGTTTTTTTCCCTGTCTTTGTTTGCTGGCCCCTTCTCAGATGGCTAACTGGAGTTACTTTCCCAATGCCGCTTGTAGAGGATTGCTCCTCTGTGTCTGATTTCTACCTGAGCTGTCTTCCCAAATCGCCACTCTACCTGCATTCCTAGGAAACCCATGCTTTGATTGGCAGAAGACTCCATTAAGGTCTTTGTTTTTATTTCAATTTTTAGATGAATAAATATCAGTGTGGTGCATTTACCACATGATCCAGACAGGTTGAAAATTTTTGGTTATTTTGAATTTGAGGACCTGGTTTCCCTGCTCAGTGCTTTGAGTCTGTTCTTTAATTTAAAAACTTGGCTAGTGTTGTTTGGCTGGATGGATGTGGTGTTTACATTAAGTTACCTTCTGAATTTTTGTGTTTATTCCCATGTGTTGGTGCAGCTTTGTCTTTTGTATGTACATGCTTTCCTTCATAGAGGGCATGTGTAGTGGTTTGAATCAGATGTCCTGGAGAAACTCATGTGCTGTGTATACTTGGCCTATAAATTAGTGGCAGTTTGGGAGGTGGGGCCTTGCTGGAGGATGTTTCAGGGCATGGACCTATAAATCTCCAGGATGTCAGGGTTAGTCCACTCAATATCCTGCTGCTCTTTTCCACCTGCTTTTGGCCAGGATGTGAAGTCCAGCCTCTCTATCTCTGCTTGTGTCATCTGTTCCCCTGCTATCCTTGAGCTTCCCAAAAAAACTGTAAGCACATTAAACAAATTTATCAGGGCTGAAGAGATTGCTTAGCGGTTAAGATGTTTGCCTGCAATGCAGAAGGACCTGATTTCAATTCCCCAGTGCCCATGTAAAGCCAGATGCACAAGAGGGTGCATGTGTCTGGAGGCCCTTTCTCTCTCTCTCTCTCTCTCTCTCTCTCTCTCTCTCTCTCTCTCTCTCTCTCTCATAAATAAATAAAATATTTATACAAAACAAATTAGTCAATAAATAAAGCTTCCTCCTATCAGCTGATGTTTGTTGAATGCTTTGTTCCAGCAACATGAAGCTCACTACAACATCATATCTACTGGGAAGACTTGGGGATAATTTACCAATGTGTTGGGAGGAGGTTGGGCAGAATGGACAGCACTGGAGGGGACATCTCTGCAATGGCCTCAGGGTGTGGAAGACATTGTGATAGAGGTGGTGTCGGGAGTTTGAAAATCAGATGAATGGGGAGTGCTCTTGGATGCTGTCTTCCACAGGGGAGAAGTTGCATTGGTAGCCTCAGCAGAGGTCATTGCCTGAAAGGGGCCTGCATGGTAATAGTCCATAGCCTTGTTTTCAAGGATGAAGAAAAAGGGCAAAGGAGAAAAGTTGGCAACAAGAAGAAGGGAAGGTGCTGTGTGATAATGGTGGCTCATAGGCTTAATTTTTTTTAAAGACAAAAAATACAATTATCTGTCTCCTTTTGCTTTGAGTATCTGCTAGTCTTATTACAATAAAATCAAGCTGATAAACACTCCAATGTCTTATTACAATAAAATCAAGCTGATAAATACCCCAATGTCTTTGACATTTATTTCATATTAATATAAACAATTCCAATAGGATTTATAAAACTTGGTCAGTGATAATATGGTGCTTACCATGGTTATCACTCAGAGAATGATGAAAGAGTTAAATTAGATAATTCTTAGATCATTTTAGAAAGTCATATTATCACATCTGTTTAAATTGTTCCTGAGACACACATCTAAGGAATTTGTCTAGGATCATAGGGTTTCTATTCTTGCATTGCAGTTTATGAGCAATTACTTCTGGGCACTGTAACTGCACACTGACCTCCCATGAAGTCATACCTGGGTTGAAACCTAAGAAGAGATTTCTCTATTTCGCTGTGGCCTGCCCACCTGCTGACCCCAGCAACAGACTTGGAAAATTTACCAATTTCTCACTGTATTTTTTGAAGCTATGGAAGGTCATGTAACCTCTTTCACAGTGGAAAATGTCATTCAGGAAGTTTGGATCAGTGTGCTTAGTCATGGTATCTCTTATGTGCTAATGATCCAGTTCTGGGTTTTGCATTAACACAACGTAATAACATTATAAAGTAGAGTTTCTGACAGCTCTGCTATGTACAGATTTTTTTACATATTAATGATAATGAAAAATAAACTATTTTGCCAATTTTAACAAATAATATCCATATTTATGTCAAAATATACCATGGTGACATGCACACATTTTATAATGTAATGGTATAGTACTTTTATTTTTAATTTTATGAGGAACTAAAGTTTTTTTTTAAGTTTTGGATTTTTGTCTACATTTTTTGTGCCACTGAAGATAGTAGTTTATGTACAAAACAAACAATAACTCAGATATGTGTAACAATATGGATACTTAATCCACAAAATGCACCAATCAAAATGCTTGGCTATTTCCATATCATAATTATTTCAAAGTTTAGGACAACAATGCCCATAATATCTACAGCTGATCATGCAAATATGTGAAAATTCTAGAGGCTTTTCCAATCACATTTTTGGTAGAAGTACTAATTAGAAATTAAAAGACAACAGTGTGATTTATAAGGGATGCAAAAACAAAGAATGTAGTTCATGGCTAAACTACAACTAGAACCCCTGTGTGTCCATCTGGGCTTGCATTTGGTTTTCTCTGTCTTCTATATGATAATCAAGAATCTGTAGAACCTTTAATTTAAATGAACTAATATGAATATCATTTTAATTCCAGCATTTGATTGGCATAGACATTGAATGTCTGGGCTAGCAAGACTAGCCAAATGGTTGAGCTATGGGTTCAAAATGAGAAAAATAATTTGATAAGTCAGTTGGAGAGTGGTTAAGCATGATATCCAGTGATAAACTACTGATTTCCACACTATATGCTCACACAAGTCTGTGTACCTACACACATGCACACATTATTAAACACATGTTTACACACCACATGATGGGAATGTACACCATTCTTCACATTTCCTGCTTTCCTTATTTCCATATGAAAACATGCTGGCTTTAAGTAAAGGCGGTCATTCTGCAGAAGCATGAATAGAGTCAACATACAAATGCAAAGAAAGGAAAAGAGAAAAAGAAAAATAAGGAAAAGGAACATCTTTACAAAGAAAGGAAAGAAAAACATTTATTTTTAAATGATTGCAAATAAAGTAAAATGATTTTTAAATTAAATTGAAGCACATTCATCGCTTTTAATTATTACTATAGTTATATAGGGCATTCAATTAACGATTTCCTTCAAAACCATTCAATTTTCTTGATTAGATATGGAAGCAATGTCACTGAATAAAATCTATAAACTAATTTTTCTTATTTCATCCTCTTTGAAGGAAAATTTTGGTGACTATGTCTTTGTGTTGTGCATGTCCACAGATATTTGCAATATTTATAAATAATACTATTTAATAAATCAAGTCATCAATCTGGAGCTTTAGATATTTATTTTCTGAAAATCAATTCTAGTAAAATTTCTTTAAGAAAAAATGGAAATGCTCCTAGGAAGCTGGATTATTTTTATGATTATATTCTATAATGAAATTATATTAATAATTATGGTCTAGCCATAATGACCAAAATATTCAGTATAAACTAAAAAAATTCAGAAACAATGACCATATGCTACGGGAGATTTTGTGATAAAAAGTATAACCTTATAAATAAATATCCATCAAAGGTATTTATTTTCAAATACATGCATATAAATTCATAAGTAAGATTATCAGTGATGCTGCAATCAGGTTTACATTATTGGGAGCCTACTAAAATCAGCTTATAGGAGGAAAGCGTGTATTCCAGGCTTTAAATTTCCATAGAAACATCATCAGTGGTGGAAAAAGCTGGCTCATTTCCATAGATCCAACCGGAGAGACAGCAACAAACAGGCAGAAAACATCAAAAAGAAGAAAAACATCCATTGCTCCAAATTGCTCTATCCAAATCGGGACTCAAGATCCATCCCCAGGGGCATACCTCTTCACCAGTAGGGCTCTGCCCAAAGGAGACTCAAGATTCAAACCTGACTCTATGAGCCACACTTTCAAACCACCACAAATGATAAAATCAATTTTGGTTTTATTACCTTCACATTCAGGATTCTTAGATATTGTCTTTCATTAGCACAATATGGAGGTTTGATTAGATTCTTGTATAAAATTTTCCAAGAATACTTGCCCTAAACAGGTTATTCAAAACATCTCTTTCTGTGAAATTATTCAGGAATGATGATACTTGATGATTTATTTGTAGTAACATAAACTTCTCTCCCCAGGCTTCAATTGTTAGGTGGATAAATAAATAATAAAAATGTACACTTACACTAAAGTTTTTCTTGTATTGCAGTCACCTTCACATTGGTGGCACAGAACACACAATAAAAAGCAGTTTGCAGGAGAAAAGGATTTAGTTTATCTTACAGATTTGATGGGATGCTCCAAAATGGCAAGGAATACAATGGTATGAGCAAAGGCTATACATCACTTCCTGTTCATCAACTGGTGGAGAATGGCAGCAGGACAGTGTGCCAACCACCATCCAGGGGAAGCTGGTTATAATACTCATAAACACACCCCCAATAACACATCTCCTCCAGGAATCTCCAGTTTCCAAATTGCAACCAACTGTGGTCCTAGCATTCATATCAAATAAATTATGGGGGACACCTAATTCAAGCCACCACATGACATCCTGACCCCTTATAAACTCTCTGATGTAAAAATACAATGATTCAGTCCAACTTTAAATGTCCCCATAATTTTTTTCCATCCCGATACTCCAAGATCTCTTAATTGTTAGCTAGTAAAACAAAAACAAAGAAATAAACAAAAACAAAAGCAAATCCAAAAAATCCTCATAATGGCACAGATTGGTATAGAATATGGCAAAGAAAGATTGAATCATACAACATCTAAAGCAAACAGGACAAATATCAATTCCTGTAGCTCCAAACCTAACATTTTCAACCTGTAAAGTCTCTGGGTTCCAACTCCATCCCATCAGCCAGGCTACTCACAGCATTCATCCCAACCCAGCAATTCTCCTTGGCAGCTGACCCAAAATCCTGGCATCTCCACTGGGTCTCCATTACAACCCACCTGCCACTCTCATGGCTCCATTTGGTCTTAATGCAGTGCCTTCAACCATCCTGCCTTACATTGTCCTTGGCCATTAAAAAAGTTATATATCCAATGAAACGATCATTTATTTCCTGCATTTATTATACTATATAGTACAGGTGGGCCACCAATTTATCAATACAAGGGGTTAGGGAAATAAAATTAACTTTGAAGAGCAGGACATTCCTTTAGCCTTCAAGGGACCTTATTTCCAATGAGTATGCATCCTTCTTGGTGTCCCAATGCAGAATAGCTGACCCAATCTCATTGGTGAGAATTTCTCAAAATATTGCAGCTGAAGAGAGAGTGGTTCTGGCCAAAAAATTTCATTTCTTTCTGTAATATGCTCATCTCCTAAATCCATTTCTATCAAATATCACCCTGCACAAGTTTTCAGGATACCCATAGGCCGGCAGCAAAACTGTTTCAAGACAAGTCCCAAGAAAGTTCTTTCTTCTCCTCATAAACAAAACCTCACAGAGCATAGTTGTTGCTGCATTCAAGTCTTTCATCTTTGACCTGTTTGGTCCACTGAACTGTGTCTTCATCAGTTTATAGCATCTCTTAGACCAAGGTTTCAATTCCTTCAGCATCCATCCAACAAGTACGTTCTAAAAGACCCAAAACTATAAAATATTTTCTTCCTTCTAAGCAGCGTAAAATCTATTAAACATAATAGTATAATTTAATTTAAAAATGTACGATTTATTTAAGAGAGACACAGAAAAAGAGGCAGAAATGAAGACAGAGAGAGTATGGGCATATCAGGGCTCCTGTTAGCTGTAAATGAACTCCATATTTATATACCATTTTGTGCATCTGAGTTCACATAGGTATTTGGGAATGAAACCTGGGCTGTCAGGCTTTGCAAGCAAGCACCTTTAACCATGGAACATCTCTTGAACACTTATTTAAAAATATTTATGAGAAGAGATAGACAGAGACTCTGGAGGCACATGCCAGAGCTTCCTATGGTTGCAAAAGAACTCCAGACACATGTGTCACTTTTTCAGTATGGCTTTATGGGGGATCTGGGCCAGCTAGTTTTGCAAATAAACACCCTTAACCACTGAGAAATCTCTCTAGACGTTAATTTTGACTTTGGTGAAGTAATTTTTTGAAGTGACTCATAGAAAAATAGATGATGAGGCAATGACAGAAAGATACTCTGATTATAATGCCTGTATTTTAAATCCTTAAGGCCTATAATAAATGTCAGATTAAGTTGTAAGAACTGGAAGATTTAGAATGTAGAAATAAAGTTCTTCAATTATTAAAATAGATGTAATGTGTTAAGTCCATATGATAAATTAGATGACCTATTGAGATTCACAGGTGTCCAAGAAGTGACTTTGACATTGCCATTTATAAATGAAGCAGAAAAGGACAAGCAAAGAAGTCAAAGAAACCATTAAGAAAATGAGACGAGTCAACAATCTCAGAACTTCAAATTGCTTGATATTTCTAACAACTTTAAAATTTTATATTTGTTTCAAATTTTAGACTGTGATATTCAAAGTCTAAAATTAACTCTTCTGAAAGTATTTCACCTTCATATTATAAATACCACATAAGGCTGCTAAAGCAGAATGATCTGTTAAGTATTAAAATGTATACAATTCTTATTTACCAAAATTTTTTGATACTTGAAAACTTGAAAGTTTTGATACTTGAAGTGATTTTTATGTGAAAAACGGTACTATATCTATCATTACATCTGCTACAATCTTCCCACTCTCTTCAGTTATTACGAGCTAATTGATTTTATACAAGCAAGAAACCTGCAAGAACAATTTTGGAGAGGATTTGGAGTCATCAGAGAACAGTAAGATTTTGTTTTAAGTTTTAACCACACCATCACAAATATCCTAAGAGATGATATTAAGGCTTAAAATGAAAATTGCTCCTGGGCTAAAAGCTTATATGCCAAGTAAAATTTCACTAAAGTAGGAGTTTATAAGTGCTGACAAGTCCTTAACTATGGCGATGCTAAAAACATTACAATCATAAGAACACTAGAGAAGCTATTAGAGCTCTCAAATTCCCCCTTCAGTGTGCTCACTTGCTAAAGAAAAACACAAATATGCAACAAGAGAGTGAGGATGTGCTATTTATCAGAAGGAATGGCTATTGGAAATTTTACAGTCACTTTGGAATATTACAGGGATCCATCATAAGAGAGAAGAGTTTCCTCTATCCCCATGCAGGGAAGGGGCAAAGAGAAAAAAAAAATCCAAGATGACATATAGCTTCCTAGGCATCTGTTGGACTTCACTGGCATTATATTGTTTTATTAAAAGTGAACAGCTGGCGATTTAATGTCCCCCCATACTGGGATATAACAAAAACTTAAGGGCTCTTCTGGTTTCCTGTTAAGAGTTTAATTTAGTAACTGCAAGCATAAGCATCCGCAGGAAATGCTAAGAACAGTGGATCGCTGATTGGCACATTAGTGGTTAGAGAGCCAATCATCCCTTTTCCTGTCCTCAGTGATCATTTCCAACGTGGTGACTCAGTTCTTTTGTTCAGAAGGTAAGTCTAATAACAAACACAGTAGATTCTGAAAATATAGATTTCTCTCTCTTACTATCACTTGAGAATTCCATTTTAGAACATACTCCAAGTTAAAATGCTCTTTTTTTCTGTATAGTTTAAGAAGAGGTGGATGACCTCCTTAAATGCTCTTGGCTCATTGTGCCTTGAATCTTATCAAAAATGTCATTTTTATAATATTTAAGAAGAGCCACTATGTTATCAATTAAATAAAACAAACACTCCTTTATTGTTAGGACTTTTGAGTGGCAGTTACATTGAATTATTAATCCTTAAATCCTTTGCAAGAACTTTCCGACTTCCTCTAATAAACCCTGCAACACAAGTGTACTAGAGCAGAACTGTGATGGAAGTGCTTCCTTGGTATAAAACCTTCAAGCTTGGTGAGAATTTCAGACCAAATAATAAGTCAACGGGGGATACATTTTTGAGGTAGGTGAACACTTTTGCTGGTTTTTCAATTACCATGGAGAAAACCCTGTATATTATAGCATCTCCCATCCTACTAACTATTCCCTTTTAGAATACAAACATCTTCAGACCCCGAGAGCTTCTCATGCTTATCATGATAGCAAACCTATCTAATTCCATCTATTTGCTTTTAAATTAAAAGCTGTGTACTTCTAGTCCTTTCTCCAACTTTTGATCAATTCTTATCATTTTATTCAATAATTCTTTCCAGCTTTCAGTAGATTGGAAATAACTAGAGAATGCTTTTTTTCTTTGTTTTCTTCCCTTGGGTGTCAGTTTCATTTTCCTTTCCTGATGGAAAATTCACTTGTGAACTCTATCTCAGTGACGCTTCTATTTTAAAACTTGACTCTTAAAGGCTGAGTGACAGGTGATACTCTGTAAACATTGGTTGTATCAATGAAGTTGCTTATTCTCATCCATTATTTTATGGGTTTGCACACTTGATAAATAATATCTTAGGAAGAAAAATTTCATCCAATATTCACATCTATTTTAAGGGGAATATTCTATTAGTTAAATAGTGGAAAGAAATATGAGTATCTTAGCCAAAGGCTAAAATCTCTATTTTTTACCCTAGAAAACCAGGAGAATAGAAAAAGAAAATCTATAACAAAAGGCTTTTGTTAGTAAGTGTCATACCCACTTAAATTAGTTGGTCCCTGTATTTCTCTTATAACTTGGATTTTGACAAATCATTGAATTTGAAAGATATATCTCTGACTCTCCAGTCTTAAGGTATATAAGATTTACTCAGGTTGTTTCCTGTCCCTCCCAGGTTTCAAACACACACACATATGTATGAATATATATATATATATATATATATATATATATATATATATATATATATATATACATATATATGTATATATACATATATATATATCAGATTAGTGAGAGCTAGTTTCAATTCTGAGAGAGAACATGATTCTATAAAATTCTAACTTAATTATCATATAAATTCCTATGCAGTCTCTTTTGTCTAAACAATGGATATATTACAGATAATGACTGAATAGAGGTCAATGTAATCCTAGTGGAGAAAGCAATTACTTTATATATTTGGTAAGTAACATCTGGTTTATTCCCTATTAGTTATAATGGAAAAATCAGCTAACAGTTTCTTATTTTTATAGCAATCATTAGAGCAAAGATTACATGATCACAATTTTGCACCTTGTATATTTAAGAAAGTACATAAGCCAAATAAATGCTTTGGAAAACTGTCCCTTTTAGCAAAGAAAGTGCTTTTTGTGGGCAATGGCGCAAAACAAGGTCAGGACTAAAAGCAAAATGCAATCTCAGTACAAACAACAGGAACCCAGACACCTGACACCAAGAACCAGCACCTATGGAGCTTCATAGGTCCTGAATGAATAAGGCCAAAGGAGTGAGCAGAGGAGTACAGGGTGGTGGCACTAAATTAAGAAGACAAACA
>PVHP010048054.1:0-12688 GCA_004024765.1 Zapus hudsonius | reverse complement strand
CACACACACACTTTGTCCTGGCAAAACCCGCTGTGGGGAGCAGGTGGTTTTTGGAACTCCAAACTCACCCACCAGCTTGCTGTTTAAAGCCACTATAAGGAGATCCTTTTCTGCTCCCCTCTCACTAACCCTTAGCCACAGTCCCCTTGGAAAGGAGGTGGGCAAGGGGCTCTGCCACCACCCAGAGTTCCTCAGACCCTGGCACAAAGGCCTTGGCTCCTGGCCTCCAAGTAGGGAGGAGGGGTTAGAGAGACTGCCTGGCCACAGTGTGACCTTCAGAGGCCCCCAGAGAAGGGCACCTGGCCCCTCCCTACCTTGAACTAGCCCTCCTGTGCCCTGGTCTAGGAGGGGGTGCGAAGTTTTTGTTCCCTTTCCCCATCAGGGCTCAGGAGGAGTGGAGGACTTATGGAGAATGTCATGGGGTATTGTGGAGATGGGTGAGGGGTTGGGGTGCAAAATCCAGGGTCTTCCTGAGGGGACCATAGGGGAGAGTTATCCCTTGAGAGAGGGGCTGCTTCTGACCTTGGCCCTGGGGGCTTGGCTGAGAGACCTGAGTGACTGCTGTTGAGGGTGTATGGGAAGAACCAGAGAACACCGAGGGGATGGCCTTCACAGCCAGGGCAGGTCCAGGTGACTGGGGATCTGTGAGGCAGGTGGTTGGGGAGTTGGTGGGAACTGGAGACCCTCAGGAAGGAGGGCTAGAAGCCATTGCCTGCTTGCTGCTGGCAGACCCACATGGCCAATTCCTGATCTTTGCAGCTAATGGAGAGGGGAGTTGGTAGGAGGTGGGGAGTCTTGGGGTGGAGCAGGGTCCACCCTGGGGTCTGGGGAGTGCTAAGGGGAAAAAGCTTCCCTGGCTATATTTGAGCAAAGTGCCCAGGAAAAGGTGGTGTGTGTGTGTGTGGGGGGGGTCAAGGTGGGAGTGGGAGTCTGGCTGGGCTCTGAAAAGACATTCAGTCTCTGGGCAAACTGGGGAAAACAGGGCTCCCCCTCCCCGGGGCTTCCTTCTAGCTTTCTACCCCCTAAGCAACCTGTGGCTAAGCTGAGTATTTCTGAGGCCTGGAAGAGTTTGGATGGGGGAGGGTAGCTGGTGCCCTTCGGTCCTCTGCACCCCCTCCCTCCCCGACACCAGCTCACCCTGGTATTTGTCATGTCAGCAGGAGAAGGTCACCATGTTGTTTTGCTCGCCCCCAGTCCTTCCTTCCTGCCCCAGTCCAAATTTGTCCTCCTATTTGACCTTAATACTTACCCATGGCTTTGGACCAGAGAATCAGGGGGTAGTGAGAAAACTCCTAGAGCCAACTTGGGGAAGGGACTGGGGGCTTGGACAAAGCAGTATTCTGGTGGGTTTTTTCTCCTGCATTAGGAACTCTTCCCCCTGCCCCCCACCCCAACATCTGGTTAGTCTTTAACTTCCATGGGTTGAGCATTGTTAACAGTCCAGGGGTGGTGGGCATGCTCTGAGCCTGCGGGGACCCAGACGGTCCCTGTTCCACTCAGAAGCCTTGGAGGTGTCACAGGCTGTGTGGGCTGGGGTGGGAGTGGGGAGACGGAAGAAAGAGGGTCTCGGTGTCTGGGCCTTTGTGCCTCCTTCCCCTGCCAATGCCTTGCTTTGTTTTGTCTTCAGTGGTCCCAGGCAGCACCCACGACAGAAGGAGAGCAGAAAGCCCATGAAGGTGAGTCTCCCTTGTTCTGGAATGAGAATCCCAGTTATCCCTAGGGGTGCATGGGGGAGGCTCTGTTCCTTTTCAGACCTGGGGTTAGTGCATAGGAATATGAGAGTCTAGCAGGCAGGGACACCATAAAGTTAACCCTTTTGTTTCTTAAGGTCTTTTCTCTTTCTGAAGTCTCTGCTAGAAATAGGACTTGTTGCTTTTTCCTTTTGTCCTTTCCAGTAAAAATTGTATCTGGAAATGGAGACATGAAACATAGACCAGAAGGGATTATTCAAGGATTCCAGATGTCCAGGGAGGTGTCCCTTGTACCCCCCCCCACTCTCAGGGGAGGGTGGTTGTTCAATGCCACCTGTGGGGGCTGCGACCCTGCTTGTGTGAGCTGGAGGTGCTGGTGTGTGTGTCAACTTCACGGGATCCCTCCCCCCTCTAGTTTGAATTCCTTTGAAGGTGGCCCAAGCTCTGTAGGACTGGGTTCGGGTGCTGTGAACTTCCCTCCAGGGCCAGCAGAGGGCTGGCTGCAGCTCTCAGGCGCCCCGCCCCCTGCCCAACCCAGAGTCTGCCTGCCTTTTGTTCCCGTGGGGTGTGGAGTACGGGGATCCTCCCATTTCTCTGGGGACTCCCTGGCTTTCTCCAGCACTGAGTGTGGCCTCTGCTTCAGCATGATGCCATGCTCCCGGCCCCCCAGCACCCCTCCTCTAAGGAGGGAAGGCCCTGGGGTCTTCCTCCAGGCCAATTTCCCTGACCAAAATCCAGTGTGGTCACAGTAGCCGGCAAGGGTGGTGATGCCCAGCTGGTTCTGCCTCTTTCCCCACCCCAGGAGCTCTTTCCTTGGTCCAGGGCCCGTCTTTCTGCCACTGCCTGACCTACGCCACCAACAGGCCACCCACCTCCTTTGGCTTCCTAGTGGTCTCCGTGCATGGTCTGGAGAGGCAAGACAGATGGTCTTTGTTTGCTGGAGAAAAGGTTGTCTGCCATAAATAAGGAAACCCACTAAAATCTGATTCTGGAGTGTGTGTGTGCACACGCTGGGAGCTGCAGGACAGCTTTCTTTGGAACTAGGGGCTGGGCTCTCATAGTTGCTGGCCAAGCTCCTCCCCCCTTCTCCCCCTGGGTCTTGGTGATTGGAAGCTTGTTGAAAGAATTCTCAACAACACAAGTCTTTTTACCTTCAGCTCCCTTCCTGCTGTCCCCTCCTGGGTGGTCCCCACTGGCTTGGGCCAGTGAAGGGGTCAGTGAAAAGATTTGTAGGTTAGTTGTCATCTTCAATATAGATTTGCTTTAAACATGATTTTTCAGCTCTGGTCTCATGGTAGATCAGGTTTTACCTTCACCCCTTTGGAGTAGAGAAGAATCCAGAGTTCAGATAAGAAAAAGAGAAGCCTCAGACCAGGCCAGAGGCTGGGTTCCCCCACTGTGCTTCTTCCTGATTTCACACCTGTAACTGTCTCCCCTTCTTTTCCTCAACTTCCCAGATCATCCCAGCCAACCTGCTGTATACATGCCTCTAGGTCTCTTCTTTACCTTTTGGGAAACTAAACTTTGGTAGGAAGAGTGGGGGGCACGTTTGGTTGTGGCCCATTGGGGGGCATAGTGTATAGAGCGTGTACTTAAAATGCCTTAGTGAAGTTCCAGTATTTGTTATTGGGAATAAGAGAGAACAGTTGTTCTCAGGCCTGACAAAGAGAGACAACTGCATATTTCAGCTTATTTCAGTGTCCAAGGTTGGGCAAAGCAGTTTAGATAGGTGAGCTGAATTAGAAGCCCAGAGATGATTGGGATGGGCCCAAGGTCACACCAAGTGTTGGCCGGAGCCTGGGTCCCCTTGTGGGCCGGCTTTCTTTCTTTGTGTAGCGGAACTGACTTCTGGGACGAGGTGCTGTGAGGTGGTAGTCGAGGTTTGATTGGATGCAGCAGGCTGGACCACCATTTGGAGCTATCATGCAGGAGTCCTGTTCTTGCATGAGTGCCCCGACCTGTCATCCAGAACAGTCCCTTCTTCCTCATGCACCTTAGGCTCTGTGGTCAGCCTGGGGAATTGTCTTTCCTCCAGATCAGCTTTTAGAAATACTGGGCTGCTACAGCCAGAGACCTTATATTTTCCATGATGCAAGCAGTTTTCCTTGGGCGGGTTCTCATTCCTGAAAGGCCTTACACTATGTGCCCATCCACTGCCACCTGCTGATCTGTCTTCAACTCATGTCTGGGGAGGGGGACTGGCAGGTGGCAAAGTGTACCCAAAGCTTCTATGTGTACAATATAGGCCTGGAAATGCTTTGCTGTCAGAGCCCATCCCACGGATCACTTACTAGTGTGGCCTTGGGACAAGTTTTGTTAATTTTTCCAAGCCTCTCTGTCCCCATTTATAAAGTGGGATCCAGGTAGTATTTAGTGGTACCATGTAGGAAGGATTGTATGTACGGACAGGTCAGTGGCACGCCCTCTCGGTGGGTGGCTTCTGCTCTGGTTGATGTTACAGTGCTACTGGTAATGGTGTGGAAATTGTAGGAACGTGGAGAGCAGGTGCTCCTCCTTGTGGGTGACGCTTAGAGCACCTTCAGCAGATGTACCCAGGCTCACATTATCCTTTGCTGTCAAAGTTGACACGGGTATTTGTTCTGCTGCTCTGACGAGACAGGGGATCAGATGTGGCAGGCCACCTCCCCTGGACCTGGACACCAGCTCTTGTGGTCTGTGGATTGAGAACAAAGCCTTCAGCTATGTGGGTAGTGGACATGAGGGAGGGGCTTCAGTTAGATATTTGGAAGGGATTAGCTGATAGGGAGTACCTTCTACCAAAACCCCGAGGAATGACCTTGTCGAGCTGGGTGAAGATCTGTGATTGGCCATCTTTTGTGTCACTAACTGGGCTCATGTGTCATGCTTTCCATGCAGTGGTGAAGTTCATGGATGTCTACCGGCGCAGCTACTGCCGCCCAATAGAGACCCTGGTGGACATCTTCCAGGAGTACCCCGATGAGATCGAGTATATCTTCAAGCCGTCCTGTGTGCCCCTGATGAGGTGTGGGGGCTGCTGTAATGATGAAGCCCTGGAGTGTGTGCCCACCCAGGAGAACAACATCACCATGCAGGTGGGCACCTGTGGGGCTGGGGGTAAGGGGTACAGGGAGGAGCATTAGAGTTTGGAGCAGGTGGTCTGGGCCCTCACCTGGGAAGCTCTTGGTAGGAAGAGCTGAGTGGGGACCTGGGTCAGGAGATGGGATGGGGAAGGGAGTCTTGTCTACTTTGGAGAAGATTCCTGCATTTCCCAGCCCAGGCTGCCAACCAGCTTGACTACCTCTGCCTCCATGACCTTTGCCCCCTGGGCTCAGGAAGGGGCTGATGTCTGTGACAAGAACCCTTCTCTTCTTTCAAGAGAGCCTGAAGGCTCTTCCTGCTTGAGGGTTCTGTTGGGAAAGCTGGATGAGTCTGGTCCATGAAGAATTAAAAGCCTGTCTTGGGGCGCTGCCTGGTGATGGGGTGGATTTGGGCCCAGATAGGGTGGAGAGTGTGGGAGGAGCTCTGATACACGGTGTGGGTGGCTCTTAGGTAGCTGCTAGGGGTCAGGGTGAAGTTTTGAGGGGATGGGAATGGTGAGAACCCAGGACCTGAATTCCCAGCCTGGCCAACCCTTGCAGCCACGTCTGCCCTCAAGAAAAGCAGGGGCTCCTTGAGGCGTGCAGGGATTGGGGGAGTTGGGGTGGCCTGAGGCTCTTTTCCTGCTAGAGCCTTGGCCCCCCTACCTCCACCACCCATTGCTGCTGTGTAGAACCCCTGGGTGCTAAATGGCAGGAGCCCCGGGGTGTCCCATCTGGGTATGGCTGGCTGGGTCACTAACCTCTGTGACCTGCTTCCTCCCCCTGCAGATCATGCGGATCAAACCTCACCAAAGCCAGCACATAGGAGAGATGAGCTTCCTACAGCACAGCAAATGTGAATGCAGGTGAGGACTCAGCTAGCTGTGTGTGCATGCACTGCTGCAGCAGGCAGAGTTGAGCATATTGCACTCATGAGCCCACAGCTACTTGTCAACTGTGTGACCTTTCGCATTTGACCTCAGTGGGCCTTTGTTCCCACATCTAGAAAATGGGCACAATAGTTAAATGCACTTCATCCTATCCTTATACAGAATAATACCCTTGTTATGCACGAAGGGATTAAGATGGGGCTGCTACATTATAAGCACTATGTCAAGTTTTATTATTACCCTATCATGATCATCACCATCTTAATTCCTATGTGTCTTGTTTTTTTCTCCTTCTCTACCCATTGCAGACCAAAGAAAGATAAAGCAAGGCCAGAAAAGTAAGTAGCCACGATGTTAACACTTCTCTTTCTCCAGTTGTCTTGGTTTGGGGCTTTTGGCTTTCTCTCTTAGGTTCTCTAATGGCCTCAGCCTGTTGGGATATTGGTCTGGTTGGGGATTGTGATGACAGCAGTGAAATGGAGCCACCTTAAGGATTATGGCTCTAGAATGGTGAAAAAACAAACAAACAAACAAAAACAAACAACAACAAAATCCAACCCGGAGCCTGGTATTTCCAGGGTACAGATTGCTCCTGGCCAGTATTTGCTGCTGGGGGTGGGGGTGGGGTGGAGGACAATGGAGATGCTGATTCCTGGCTTACAGTAGGGAGCCTGCCACAGGGTGAGGGAGAAGGAATGGGTAGCAGAGGCCAGTTTCTGTGTGTTAGAGAAAGTGGCCTCTCTTGGTGGCAACTGTAGCAATGCAGTTGGTTTTTTGGGGGTCACAATGTGTGTATGTGTGTGCATGCCTTCCTAGAAGGGTGGGCACCAGACACAGCTCTCTTATCTGGGGAGGAAGAGTGGCACATTGGTCCATTTACAGAGGCTTCCAGTTGGCTTTGTGTGGAAGGTTAGCTCAAGATTGGGTGACAGACGAGGTCTGGAAGAACGGGAGGCCAACAACTAGGGATCTGAGCTTGCAGGGTAGGAGCGACTGAGAGAGAGTACTCATGCCCTCCCCTGCATCCATCCCTCAGCCTCAACCTCTCCCCTTCCCTGAGTCCCCGGCTTCCATGATCAATACATCTGGAAGCGTATCAGTGAGAGAGAAGGCTTGCTATTAGGAGTGTGCCACGTTCCTCTTCCTCCTCCCCATCCTTCTAGTGCTTTCTTCTGAAGGGAACAGACCTACCCTCTCCCAGGTCCCTTCTCTGCTTCTTTCTTCCCTGGTGACAGACACGCTGCCATGTGTTCTTCAGGACTTGGCAGGCCTCAAATAATGGTTCCCTGGAGGGGGCAGGCTGTTGCCTGTCCCCCGTGTTTGTTCCTCAAAATTCCCGCTTTGCCCACAGGAAGAGTGGGCGGGGGAGGGACTGACCTAGGTCGAGAAGAGAGTCTAGTGCGCTGGGTTTGGCAGGCTTTGCAAGCTAGGGAGAGAACTTCCTGTCAAGTCTCCCAGGGTCCTCCCCTAGCTCTCCCTCCACCCTGACCCTAACACCAATGCCAGCCTCTGAGGACACCCAGCCCCACCTCCCAGCCCAGGTGACTGCTTGGCAGGCTGGTGCCTTTCATGTCCTGCTCTGAGTTTTGTGTCAGCTTCCAAAGGAGCTGCCCAGCCCTCACCTCCTCACTAGAGTACCATGAGGCGGGGTCCCTGAAGGGACTCCTTCCTGTTGTACTTGGAGGTGAAGTCAGGTACTCCCCAATTACAGCCTACTTTCCCATTCCTCTATAAAGTTACAAATCTGGCCTTCACAAAGTATGACCTATGCCTTTTATAGTCCCTGACCTTCAAGGTCCACCTTTACAAGGCTTTCTGGGCAAAGAGCTTGCTCTCGGGGGCTTTGTGCCCTGCCTGGCACGACAGGAACCTAGAGGCCCTTGGGGCCTATGTTTTCTATAGTCTCTACTTCTCATCCAAAGTCTTGCCCAGGGCTGCGGTTGCCATCTCACAGTGGGCATTGTGAAGAAGAGGAGGTGTGTGTGGCCCCAACCCACCCTACGCGAGCTCCTTCAAGGAAGCACTCCAAGGGAGGGAGGTTTGCGAGGCTCTGCTCCTCTGCTCTGCTGTCCCTTCTCCTTCTCTCTCTGTCTGCCTCTGTTTTTATATTTTCCAGAAAATCAGTTCGAGGAAAGGGAAAGGGGCAAAAACGAAAGCGCAAGAAATCCCGGTTTAAATCCTGGAGCGTGTACGTTGGTGCCGCTGCTGTCTAATCCTTGGCGCCTCCCTGGCCTCCAGTCAATTCGCCTGCAGTCCCCCTAACCGTGCCCCCAACCCCAGCTCCCTGGCTCTCACCCTGCCCTCCTGCTGGTCTCAGTGTCTCTCTCTCACTCACTCACTCAATCCACTAATTGGCACCAACTGGGTAGACTTGGCGATGGTTGGGGTGGGTGGCGCCTGATGGTGCTGCTGGTCCAGGGTTGGGGTGGGTGGCACGTGGTCCCGGAGCACTCAGGGAGGGGACTCTGGCTTGGCTGGGCACCGACTTTCTCTCACCCACTGGGCACTGGTGGTGGGACCCTGTCCGCATGGGTGCTGGCCATTGGGGCCCTCTCACCCAACTGGATTCCACTGCTCTGGGCTCCTGTACTTGTCTGGAAGCTGAGGGTGGTGTGAGAGAGGGGTGTGATGGTGGGAAGTCGGTTGTCATGGGCTGAAGGAGGAGCTTCGGTAGTTGAGCCCCTGGAGCCGTCCCCTCTCTTCTTGTGGAAGTGCCTTGACTCCTCTGGACTTGAGGCCCATGGAGGGGAACCCCCTCTCTATTCCAGCTCAACCCAGGATGTCCAGGGAAGTCTCCCTGTGGAGTGACTTCCTTCTCTAGGGTGGAGGCTGTGGTGGTCTCTCTAGCCCCTGGTGGCCTGGTTTGTGGACAGTGCCTCTGATTTGCCCTGTGCTGGCCCTCTTGTCGGTTGGGGAGCCTGGGCAGGGGCCTTTTTCCAGCAAGAAGGTCCCTTTGGTCATCTCCTGGGCCACTCATCACTGTCCCCAGCAGGTGAAGAGTCAGGATGTACTCTTGGGGACAGCATCGCAGCGGCCTGAGATGAACCCATATATCTCTGGGGCATATAGCACTGCCCTTTATGGCAGCCCTCCCCTGCACTTTGCCCGCCTGTGCCCTCCTCTTCCCGAGGGCAGGTATCCTAGCCAGTGCTGCCTCTTTCTGCCACTCTCTCTGTCCTCTGCTATGGCCCTTGGCTCCTTCCTGGGCGTGGAAGTGCGGAGAAGCCAACGAGCTGGGTGGGGGAGCTGCTGTGGACATGTTAGGGGGTTTTGCATGGGTTTGTTTTTTATTTTTGATTTTTCTCTCTCTCTGCTGATGCTCTAGCTTAGATGTCTTTCCTTTTGCCTTTTTGCAGTCACTGTGGGCCTTGCTCAGAGCGGAGAAAGCATTTGTTTGTTCAAGATCCGCAGACGTGTAAATGTTCCTGCAAAAACACAGACTCGCGTTGCAAGGCGAGGCAGCTTGAGTTAAACGAACGTACTTGCAGGTTGGTTCCCAGAGGGCGAGTCAGAGAGGGGCTTCACAGACATGGGAGAGAGAGAAAGAGAGAGAGAGAGAGAGAGAGAGAAAGACAGACAGAGACAGAGAGGATGTGCCTGTCAGGGGCCAGCTGCTTGCTCGGCTTCTAGCTGCCTGCCTGGTGACTGCTGTCTTCTCTGTTCCTGAGGCCCTGTGTGGCAGCGGGTGCTGGTCTAGCCTGCGGGCCTGCTCCAGGGTGGCCCTGGCCACCTGAGTGGGTAGGTTGCTGTGGCTCAATGTGGTGGTGTGGACACAAGCTGTGTGGTCTGTCCTGTGGTCTTGCTGCTTAAGGGGCCTTTCAGTGCTGACGTTGTTATTCTACCTCTGGTACAAGTACCGAAAAATTGAAAAAGCCCTTCCAGGTATGGAGCGATGTCTATCAACAAATAGCTATTCTCTGAGGGCCTGCATGGCTAGGCCTCTCATCCCCACATTGCCTTTTCCTCTCCGGACTGGGGCTTCCTGAGGATAGGATGTGTTCCCCTCAGACTGGAGTTCCCTGAGGACAGGCCATGTCTCCTCAGACTGGGGCTCCCTGAGGACAGGCCATGTCTCCTCAGACTGGAGCTCCCTCAGGACAGGCCATGTCTCCTCAGACTGGAGCTCCCTGAGGACAGGCCATGTCCCCTCAGACTGGAGCTCCCTGAGGACAGGCCATGTCTCCTCAGACTGGGGCTCCCCGAAGTGGGTCTCTGCTTACACATTTCTAAAGCTCCCCAGGGTGGTTGGGGGAGGGACTGTATCTACTCTCCTAACATATGACTGCGAGCACCTTAGCCTGGGCTTGGTTTATGTACCTTTTGGGATACCCAGGTATCTGTACTTCTGTCCTCATGGAGATCAAAGAAGTATCCAATGCATGGTGAACACCATATATGACAAAGTGCAGTGGGTAGGTCAGGAGCACAGGGCTGTGACAGGCAGCTGTCAGTCTTTAAACTGGCATTGTTTTATACCAGCATGGCCTGTCTTGAGAGGGTGGGTGTCACCCAGAAAGAAAGGGCTTTTATGGGGCTGGCTCAGGTAGGGCCAGGCTCCCAGGCAGTGCAGGGATTCTTGGGAGTGTGCGGTCCTCCCCCAAGCCTACGTTATTGTGGTTATGAGTGCTCAGGAGAAACTGGAGACCAGGCCTTGGCTGTTCGTGTGAAGCTCTGTCTTGGTGCTATGTGAAGACAGAAATCTCTGTTAGTGCTGGGGTGGGGTGGGAGCTCTTCCTAACTCCAGGGCTCACTTCCCCATTGAGGTCAACAAAGGGCTTAAATTTCTAGGGTTCTGGTATGATTATTCTACAGAGGACTGTAGATGTTTGGGTGACTCGAGAGCTAACTGAAGTGACTTGACTTCCAGAGACCTGACACTACCCCATACTGCCTGTGTCTGGGAATTTCTGAGGCTTAGGAACTCCATTCCAAGGCTCTCCTTCAAGACAGGTTCTGTTCTGCCTCCCCCACACAGGAGAAAGGGTAAAAATCGACCAGATAGGGGTCAGGGACATGAGGAGAAAGTTTTTGGAGGTCCTCCCTGCTCCATCATGAGGAGTGGAGTCACTGAGTTATCGGTCCCCAGCCCAAGTTAAGCATTTGGTGAAGGACAGGTGGCCATATACCTGAGCCTCCAGCTTCCAGGCAGCTCAAGGCCAAGGGAGGCATGAGTAACTGCAATGTTCTCTCCCCTTCTGGTGCCCCTGGTCTCTCAGAATCCTCTCCCTTGGTCACATCCACACCGACCTGGTTCCAGACATTCTTTAGTCCTCTGCCTGTTCTTCCCTAAACAAGCCCCTGAGTATGAGCTGAAAAACCTCCTTCTGCAGGGACCTGCTCCTGGTCTCCCGGTTCACTGCCTCCACCTGCACCCTGTCACCCATCTGCTGTGGGATGTCATGTAGGGCTTGTCTTTGTTACTTGCTCATTTGTGAGGTGTTTCCATGTCTCTGCCTTGTCTCCTGTGAGTTGCAAGCTTTAGAAATTGGGGCCCTGAGCATGGCTGCTGCTCAGAGTGGGGCTTCCTGAGAACAGGGTTGGGTCTGTTCCTTCTGTTGGGACTTTCTGTCCCACCTGTACCTTCAGGCCCTGTTTCTATAACACCAGGCTTCGGGGAACCAGGGCCTTCCATGAACAGGGAAGCTGCCTGCCTCATTGCAAGCCTCCTCAGTGGCCCTGATCTCTCTCCTGTTTGTCATTTCTCTCAGATGTGACAAGCCAAGGCGGTGAGCCAGGCTGCAGGAAGGAGCCTCCCTCAGGGTTTCGGGAACCAGACCTCTCACTAAAGAAAGACCGACTAACTATGTCGCCACCACACCTTCATCAGCGTCAAAAGTCACCATCGACAGAACAGCCCTTAGTCCAGAAAACCTGACATGAAGGAAGAGGAGACTGCGCAGAGCACTTTGGGTCCGGAGGGTGAGACTCCGGAAGAAGCATTCCCGGGCAGGTGACCAAGCACGGTCCCTCATGGAACTGGATTCGTCATTTTCTTTTTCTTGCTGCTAAATCACCAAGCCTGGAAGAGTAGAAAGTTTTATTTCTGGGATTCCTGTAGACACACCCACCCACATACATACATTTATATATATATATTATATATATATATAAATAAATATATATTTTATATATATAAAATATATATATATTCTTTTTTTAAATTAACTTTGCTAATGTTATTGGTGTCTTCACTGGATGTATTTGACTGCTGTGGACATGAGTTGGGAAGAGAATGTCCCTACTCAGATCCTGACTGGGGAGAAGACGGGATGAGAGACTGGTATGGTCTTTTGTCCCTCTTAGGGAGGCCAAGGTCTTCTCTTCTGCTAGGGAAATGTGCAAGGCCAGGGTACGGGGGCACATTTGGCTCACTTCCGGAAACACCGACAAACCTAGCCCTGGTCCTGAGCCTCTACCCTGAGTCAAAAGGACAGAAAGACAGAAACAGAGCCAAGGACGCTGGCTCCACCCAGGAGTTTTGGGAGCCTCAGGACAGAGCGTGCTTTGCAGACCTCCGCCACATGCTGCAAGGCATCTTGTCTGCTAGGGACACTGCTTGGAAGATTCTGGAGCCTGGGCAACCCTTGCCAGCTCTCACCTGCTTCTGGGCTGCCTAGTAGGCCTTCCACAGGCGTCCTGGCAAAGAGAAGAGACATTGGAGAAGCCACCTGGTGACAGCTCCTCCTCCTGGAAGCCCCTCATGTTCTCCCTGCTCCCCAGGTAGAGCCCAGGAGGACCTTGTGTGCTGAGACCATTGAAACCACTAAGTAGTTCTGTCCCCAGGAGACCTGGCTGTGCGTGTGAGTGGTTACCCCTCCCCCCACCCAACCCTTCCCGAGGCACAGAGCGATGGGGCAGGACCCACATGCCCCTCATGGAGGCAGAGAAAAGAGAAAGTGTTTTATATACGGTACTTATTTAATATCCCTTTTTAATTAGAAATTAAAACAGTTAATTTAATTAAAGAGTAGGGTTTTTTCAGTATTCTTGGTTAATATTTAATTTCAACTATTTATGAGATGTATCTCTTGCTCTCTCTCGCTCTCTT